>BGPR01015293.1:0-37026 GCA_013235015.1 Araneus ventricosus
GCTAGTTTCAGAAGGGGCGCTGCGATCGTTTTTCGAACTCAAAAATAAAACCTCTGTATACTCTCTTCTTTGCAGCTTGAGTGCTCTTTTAAAAGAGTAGGAGAAACATCATTAAATTTGCTGAGACAATTCTGAGATTTGACTGGGAAAATTTCACAAGCAGTGGTCTCAATTAAAACACATATTATTTAAATTGTTTATGCATTGCGTATGTGATATATTTATATATTTTTTTCCATCTGCATTTTTATCTTTACTCGGATATACTTTCAATTCGTTTTTTCGTATCTTTTCGAATTTGATATGAATATTTGTTATTTTATTGTTTTTCTATTATGTTTTGCCTCTTTTATATATATAACAAAGAAATCACAGGGTGAAGGACAGAGTTTTTAGCTTTATGACGTACTGTTTACAGAAACCATTATGATTTCTCTAATTTTTTAGCGGCTCGTATAGATTTCACTTATTTACCCCTGATGAGCATCTATACGCTTTTACCGATAAATGACATCGATAAATATATATATATAGAGAGAGAGAGAGAGAGAGAGAGTAAAAAGCACCACTATATAAAATAAGAAATATAATATTTATAATTTTCGTTTACCCAAGCTCTTTGTCATCAAGTAGGGTCAATTCTTGACCTGAATTGATTCCAATGATGATAATGGGGTATGATTCTTCATGAATTAAAATCCTCGTTGCCGCATAGCTGTCGCAACCTGTGCGGCTTCTTATCTGAGTCCTGCTTGATGACCGCTATTGAAGTACGTGAAAGTCGGATGAATTTATACATGTTCTTTGATTTATGTTGCCACAGACTTACTCATGGAGGAGAGAAGGGTATACCATATTTGAATATCGAAATAAATATTTACAATTTATGTTATTTTCTCTCACTTATGTTAACAAGGCATCTATGAGATAAGTGTAGTACATTTGGTAGAGGGCGCTCTTAATTATAAATCAACAATTCTTGTTTAGTGATTACTGATTTAAAATGAAACTAAAAAAACGCTCTCTAGTTGCTTTGAATTGATGACAAACATAGGTGCAAATTATGGAGGAGGATGCTTCTCCTATTATATATATACGCTTTTACTTATAAACTACGGTCTTTCCATTTAATTTCAACATTGAATGATATAAATATGCAGCTTCCAGGCTATTTTCTTGTAGATTCCAAGATTACCTTCTATTGAGTTCAGCAAAATAAGCTGAAAAGTATTATTTGAAACTCAGTATTGTTATTACGGTTCTATAGTATGAATAAAGAACACAGAGGATTCAAAAAAATATGAAGGACAAAATTTAAAATAATTTTCTTTTCATATTTTTGCTATACATTCGGCTAATAAATTCAATAAAAAATGATTTTATCAAAAATTTAAAATATTGTGACGAAAATTCTTCGTCATGTAATATTTTGTGAATTCAATAACCCAATATTAGTCAAATTTTGAGGCCGCAATTTTAAATTATGTAGAGCAACGGAGAGACAAGGATTTGACCCTACGGAGACATAATATACGAAGAGTGTTACTGTTCATCATGTTTGTGGAGATGAGTGAATATAATAAGAGTTAAAATAAGTATAAATGACATTCTGAATTTCCCTTATTTTATAATGTTAAGACAAATTTTTAACAAAATGTTTCAGATAGGAGAGTAACACTTTCTTTCTTTTTCTTTCCTTTATTTGCAATATTTTATTTAATGAATTTCATCATGCATAGACTTATCCAATGGAAACAAAAGAATTTTTTAAAAATATGTGCATGCTTAAATATAAAGAACTTATCAATAAATGTCATACAATTCAAAATTTAAAAATGTAAAACATATTTTACTTTTTTAGAACTCATGCTTGATTTTGTATCATCGTTGAAGCAAAAGAAGAAAAAAAACTTTTTGCATGCTCCGAAAGATTAAAATACAGCTCAGTACACATTTAATCCAATTTTGAACTTTAAAGTTCATATCATTGCTGTGTAAAATGTTTATCTAAATTATTTTCATTCATAAACACAATTTTACATTACTCACGCTCATGAAAAGACATTTTTTTTTTTTTTTTGAAAAATAGTCTAAAATATAAGGCAAAACATTTTCTTCAATAGTATGCCCAATGTTCAAGCTATCAGAATCATTATGTTTGTTCCCTTCTTCAGTCTTCTAAGCTCATATAATCAAACAATTGTTTTTTTTTAATCAAAAGAACAAATATCAATAAATTCATAAGCCCATTATCTCTAAAATTTTTACCATTTGACTATATTTTAAAATGTTAGTAATAATTAATTTATGAAATGGGTGTCTAAACTTTTTGAAATTGTTATTAACTTTTAATACTCCGAATAATTTTATTGAAAAAAAGATCCTGCTCCATTCCTCTCTTTTATTAATGCTCACATATTGTAAGCATTTTATTAATGTTTACAATATAGTTGTGAGTGTATATTTATAATATTCACCGGTATTTCTATAGCAGCATCTTAACTTTACCGATAAAAGAATTATAACTTGGAAATTATTATAACAGTTTATAATAAATATTTTGACAATAATAGCCAATGAAGAATTGATATCCTTTAAGGTTATTGTTATTTCCAAGTCATATTATTCAGTAATAATTCTTTAAAAATACAGGATTATAAATTTTTTTAAGGAATAGTGCATACTGTGTCCAGCAATATTTTTCTATGTAATGAGCAATTTAAGTCACGAAAAAATCAAAACTTCTTTATTTTAATCCCAAAAACAAATACAAATTTTTCATTAATTTCAATCGTTTTGATACAAGTTTGGAAACACGTATTAAACTTACCTGTTCTCATCCAGAGCAACTTTGAATAATATTCCGTGACTTTCGAAGGTAGACTCAGTTTCTTCGTAATGTACATAATTCCCACTAAATAAAATAGCAGCAACAATTTCAAAAAATAAACAAAAAATTGATAAAAAAATCATTTATTCAAAACGCAGCCGCCGGATGATTTGTTTGACGGAGTGCTTGGATTCTGCTATCCTCTATCGAACGGTATATCATGTGTTTTTCGCCTAAGATTTAATTGTGACTAATTAAGTAATCAATTTCGAATGGGTTTATTTTCTTTTAATTTAAAATTATTAACTTTTAATTTAATTCAATAATAAAGGGGAAAGAACCTGAAAAGTGAAAGGTTAGTGTATGTTCATATCATATAACATTAATTGTATACCTGCTTGGGGTTTTTCTCGTCGCACCTCCGGGAATCTACTGTCTTCTAGTCATTTTGGGTCAGTGAAAGCCCTTTCTCTCTTTGTGTCTATCCGCACGTGCATGGCATATGCCTCTGTTGATATTTACCTCTCAGGTGATTCCTGCAGAACGTTGGAGGCAAAAATATGACGCCGACATGAGTGAAACTTGAGAACGCTTCGATAGTTTATCGGAGTCTTGAGTAAAAATCATTGTTTACTCCTTCAGCCTGTTAAAACTGACTTACGAAATCCTATCGTGAATAATAGATGTTCTCTCTTTTGAGATTACCGGGAGCAGCGCGAAAGCAGTCTCGACTACCAAAAATTATGCGTCCCAACCAACCACACTTTGCAGAAGTGGCGATAGTCAGTCGCCCGAACCTTACTTGAGAAATAGTAGAGTGAAGCTATATATATTAACGCTACTACATATGTACTTAATCGAGCAGGTTCTACTGCAGAAAGTAAATGCTATTACAAAATTAGGTTTGAAAAGAAATCTCGCTAGTGGCCATATAAGATTTTTTAGTGCTGAATTCTTTGTAAGTATTCCAAAACAAACAATACAAAGAAAAGATAAATCGATACGAAACACTATTCAAGGTTATCTTGTTGTAGAGTATCGTATTTGGATATTGGAGAAGAATAAAGCTGTTTTAACACTTCGGAAGCGGGGAACGTAAAAATGCATTTTTCTCGAATTACCCAACATCAAAATTTTAATTCAAGAATTTGACTTGCGTACTAGTTTAGATAAGATGGACATGTTAATAGATGTCTGCAAAATACGTTCACTTTTTCTTTTATGGTTATGTATTGCCTAGAGTAAGAACAGTTACGGTTTGTCTTTTTATTTGAACTTACATCTAATTGTATCCCGTACAAATATCAATCTTCCAAGTTACTTATTGTATTTAAAAGCTCGTTTGATTTTTATATTCTTAATAAGAAAATTATCGTTATATTTATTCAAAATATCTGAAAAGTTACAATTATCAAAGGTTTTATTCATAAATAAAAATGTACAATATTCTATGTCCTTAATTTTATTATTGACTCGTGATAATAATAATTTTTTAAAGATAAATTTGTAAATATCACTGCAAACGGCACTCTTTTCAGCAATTACTTGATTTTATATTTAATTTTAAAATGTATCAAGATCTTTTGATATAAACCTGTGTATTAATGCAATGCAGGTTCAAATTACCATCCAATGAAGCATGCCATTACTTCAAATGTTTTAGATAACCATTTCTTGATTCAGCAATGATTATTATTAATATTTAAATTTTCCATTCATGAATATAACGTTGTAACGGAAATGAGTATCCGCCATGCCAACAGATGGCGCTGTCACTCAACTTCCTAGATTGAACTTCTGAGAATGCAGAAAACTGGAAAGCACGAAGCGATTAACATTTCGCACGTTTCCTAGGCATGCTAGAATAACTATCAAAAATAATCTTCTATACATTATATTTAATCAAATCTTTACATCTTATTTAAATCAATAAATTTATTATTGATGATAATTACAAGTGTTTAGACAGCGAGATAGATGGAGTTAACTAACGTATATAATAAGAGCAATACAAAAGAAATCTGTTTAATTGCAGCAGCAGAAACTGCAGAGAAGGAAATCTCCTCTATAGCAGAAAAGAAACTCCAATAAACTTCTACCCGTGGAGGAACTGTTTGGCATACTTTCGACCTTGGACAGAAGAATTCAATTCCGGGGCGGGGGAGAGGGGACTTTTCACATTCTAAAGAGAGCTGATTGCTGTATTCAAAGGTTATATGCATAGGGTTGCCGAATTACTAAACACACAGGACAAAATATCGGTTTTCAAAAAAATTAGCCGTTTTTTCATTAAAAAGAATCTTTAAACGTTCAGAAACTAATATTTAAACTCTTCATGTATATTTATTTTCTTCAAAAATGAACAAAATTAGCTTTTATTACTATGAAAGAGTCCACGAGCATATCTGACAGGCACTTTCGGCGCCACCTATCTTAAATCGTTATGTACTAAAAGAAATTAACGAAATTCAATGAATATTTTGGGTTTTTTTTATTTTTAAAAAATATTAAGAGCATTTTGAGAATTTTGGAGTTTCACACATCACTTATACTGATATGTCGGACCATTTTGACAAAATTCTTTACTTCAACAATACATATTAGCGGTACTGATATGATTTTGGTGAATTATAAGCTTTAGAGATCAAATCTTTCTTTTCGCACACACAAATCTCTCCGATGTCAGAAATAACTACCACTTTTAAAGTTATTTGTATGTGTATAAAAAGCCAGGATTTCAGTCTTCAGTATGCTCTGGTTTCTCTTCAATAGCGTGCTAATCTTTCGCCTTTTACTAAAGATTACCGTGGAGAGGAACAATTTAATGAGCCTTAACCAATTTTTGGAATCCCGCTTCGGCGGGATTATTTTGTGAAAAGAGAAGTACCTCTCGGCAGGCTAGGATTCTTGAGAACGATCGCAGCGACGCTTAGTGGCCTTTTAAGCTGTTCTGGACCCAATGGCCAGAATTTTGCTTGCTGCTTTCTTTTTCGTTTAGAAATTTTTTTACTGTTTTATTGCAAAACATTTCTTTACTTTCTTGGAAAAAATAGACGCGACGGTCGAAATGTTAGAGTGGAGGCATTGCTTTTCATATGAGGCTCACAAGGCAGGCTATTCAAGATTCCTCGAGAAGAAAATAATTAAGTGGTTAAAAAGGTTTTTTGAACACTGTGATGTTTTGATTTCATGAAAAATTCAGAACTTCTTACTTGTGCAACTTCTATGACATTTTAAAACACACATTCTTTGAAATAATATTCTTGAAATTGTTCGTAATTTATAATGAAGCGGTGCAGAAATACATCTTACTTTATACTGCGACTCTCACTATGCTAAGCTCTAATAGTTTTATTCATTTTAAGATGCAAAAGTTGGCTAGCAGTATTGAAATGGAATATGCTGCAAACAATTTTAATTTAAGGTTTTAAAAAACTTTAAGAGTAAAGCTTATATAACCAAATTTGCTTTGATAAATCGAGGATTTAAAATACAGTATGGTGAAAAAAACCCGACATTTTCATAAATTTCGGTATAAATTATGCGAAATATAGAAATAGTGCAACATTTAGTTTATTTTCTTTGTATTCAGTTGGTAAAATATATTTTAATCGCCTGCTTTCGTCTTCAATTAGCAATATGAATGTAACTCAAAGCAAATTTTCTTTCGTTGAACTTTTTTGTATTTTGTTTCTTTAAAAAATTCGTTTCGATTATCTTAATTTTTTTTTATTTAAATTTAAACCATTAGTATTCATCATAAAACACGTTATTACGAGGAATCGAGGAGAACGGTTCTCATCGGAAAATGGTTGTTAGTTCATTGAATTATAAATAGCCTTTGCAAGTTAAATTACTTATCTTAGTTCATAGAACATTCTTCTGTCACTATGATAACAACACGTAGTAATGCACACGCTGATACCCTATCCCAACGAGTTCGTGCGAATTACAACTTTAATTAATTTCAGGGTGTCAAACAAAGGACTCCCTGACTTTAAAATTAAATAACTGGGCAACGGAGATCGATAGAAGAATGAAATCAATGCTGTGTTTATTTTGAAAGCCGTAAAAATCTTATAAGGAAGTTTCAGAATTAATTACAAACGTTGCCAGCAGGTGGTGCTGTACGCTGTAATCATAATGCTGAGTCTGGAGTCTATAAACGGTCCTTCGCAAACAATTGTTGCAATCATAACACACTTGATTTAAAAGGTGCACTTTTCGCAGCACAGAGAAAAAAAGAAATTTTCAGTCGCACCTCTGCAAGCATATTCCCCACAGGCGCAGATCAACCTCTTCAAGCAAATGGTTGAGGCATGATTGCACATGCCATCTGGTGAGTGTGGATGCCAATACAAGCCTGTTTCAGTAAATGTGGAATAGGTCAAAAAGGACAGCACAGTGTTACTCATACTGCAGGGATTTCTTTTTTTTTTTTTTTTTCATTTTCTTTGTTATCTTCCATGACAAATGTTGGGAACAGACTGCGGTTGGCGTAGTTAAAGTAATTGCCGCTGATAGCAGCGGTCTTTCAATTATTGCCGTTGCTTTAACGGTCAAAGAGCAAATGTAGAGCAATTTACCATGTTGTCCTTGAAATACACTGAACGGAATTCACACTTTTATATAATTTCAAATATCTATTTTTATAATAGTGGTGATTAAGAACAAAACGTAAAAGTAATTTCATAGTTGTAATAGTAATAGAAATTAAAGATTACATATGAAATGGCTCGGATTCCTCGTTAGAGTACAATTCGAATAAATTTCAGAAAATCTAGATTTTTTTAGTCGCTTCTGCAGAACCCTCTCTAGTTTTTCTAACCTTTAACGTACAAGAGAATGCCAAAATTGCGCGAGGCAGGTTACTCCTAATCTCTTCAATCTGCCTCATCTTCGAAACTCTTCGTGAATATTAATGAATCATTAAATGCAGATCAGCAAACTTCACCATGAAATCTCAGTAACGTCAATATATTTGAAAAACTCTGAATCATCTGGTAAAACTCTACTTAGACTAAACGGCGAATTGAATCCACTGTTACATTACCAACAGAAATATTTCTCATGACATTTAATTTGTCAATTTTAATAAAATAAACCCTCCTAGATAACTCTATAGAGCTATTAGTAATTCAAAAATTAAGTTAAAAAGAAATAGAAAAATAGGAAAAGTAAACAATAATAAAGATGACAACAATACACCTATCTATACATCTACAAATCTATATCTACACATCTATAGAGCTATACTAGCCAACTATTGAGAAAAAAATTTGCACAAATTAATATTGTCACATACGTCGATAATATTCGTCCATTTTAAAATATTTATCATTAAATATTTATAGTTTTCTTATCTGGACGATATTATAATGACAATTTTCAGCCAGCACAGTGATATGCAAAGCAACTGGAATTCGTCAGACTGAATTAAATTTATTGCTGCACAAATGATGTTCTTTTACCATATCCATAATAGTATTTTAATTATTAACATTTTGAGTCCCATGAACTCATATTTAATGATTTCCATTTCTTTCCTTCAACACATTGTCGAAATATCAACAGCCATGGATAGAGAATCATTTCAAGGCAAAATTCCTTTGGAGCATTAGATGCACCGTCACAAGTTTGGATAGGCTGTGCAGAAGAAACGCCGCTCTGTGAATGAGTTCTTTAACCACACATCTGACTTCATTATTAATACGAACGATTCAAGCAGCAAAAATCGGCAAATTCGCGTATGTCACCCTTGTTTAGTTTAGCTGCCTCTATGAAATTAACAAAACACACTCGATGAGGAAATTCATTTATATATATATATTTATTTATTTATTATTATTCATACTGCAGGTTCAAAACATTTTGAGATTAATAACTCGAATGAGCTTTCAAGGATAGTGCGAGATATAAAAATATTTTACATAGGAAAAAGAATAATAATAAAGACTTTAACATTATAAAGTGAAAATTCATTGTCATTATTATTCAACTTCGTTAATCGTCATTCGTCGACTCAATTTCCTTTCTCGCTATATCTCTATGCCACTCGTGCGTGATTTCGTAGCGCTACCTAGCGGTCATAGCCTGAAAGTTCAGCACGGAGGATTCCTATAGTATTTATGTTGGTTCAGGTTTTTCTGTGTGTGTGTGTGCATGTAATTGTGGTATTCAAAAGCATGTTTTCCTACTCACGTTGGTATGTGTTATCGAAGTGATCACTCATTAACTTTAAGAAAATAATAACGATGAAATTGGACACACTAGCAGCACATTTGCCTTATCAGTTTCCTTAATAAAATTGCAGGCATTAAATTATGTATAAAAATTACACCAACATTAAATAAAATTAGAATATTCAAAAATTTTATTTCCGCTTTTGAAAAGGAGAAGAATTTCCGAAAATTAAAATGACAGTTCAAATAAAATTACAAATTTTAATACGATGAACGATAGATATACTACAACATATTTTACGGAGTACCCGCCCCCGCAGGGCGCTACCTCCTGTCATGACAGTTTGGGGGTACTTTGCGGTCAATACATTGCCGTGATGCAACGATAGATATACTGAAAAATAGAGAACTTTTATTTACATGAAAACTAATTCAAAGCATGATAAACTCCATCAACTTCTAGGCAATATTTTACTTTGTTGAAATAAAAATAATTAAATTTAAAGTAATACATACGTATTAATCCAAGTGGAAGCATGTAACTTTTACTGTGATATCCAAAAAATGCTCGTGCTCATGAAATTTTATAATTTAAATAGGAAAGGAATATTGAGGCAATTGTCATTAACTCAAAACTATAATGGCTCATCCCTTAAAAAATTTAAAAAAAATAATAATAATACAAACGATAGCGGGAATCTGTAATATACTGATTAAAAATTTTACTAATTAATGAAACAAAATAAGAAAAAAAGCTGGAATTCTCAAGTGGCGTGTTGAATTCAACTTCTTAAATTTTTTATCATTTGAAACCTTATAAATAAAAATACATTCGTAAATTTTTTCATATCTATCTGCTGATAGTAAAAGTATGCTAATCAAAAATGTGTTGCTTTTATTTATTTTTTCTTATTAAGAGGTTGGATGGCCCGTCCTGGATCTCCCTCAGCTAAGTTATAGCTTAGCTTTTGTGAACATCACAAAGCAACGAGTAAATCTTACAAGAATAGTTTATCTATGTTTTAAATCAGAAATATATCTGAAGACAGTAAATGTTGATGTCGGTTGCTGTGAGTGCTAAGAGAAAATTAGGAATTCTCTTAGTTCCCATATGTTTGTTTGGTGGCGCTGCAGTCTTAAAAGTTAATTCAAACTATACTGTCATAGCTTTTTTATTGCGAGACTACAGAGAAATTTCTACAAATTTATATACATTACAAATATTTAATAAGTTATTCAGACGACTCGCCATTAAACGACAAATTTATTATTGAAGTAGTCCTTAACTCAAAACATGTTGTATTTATAAAAGTTTGAATTGAACTCGATTCAAATCTGGCGATATAGATGCTATCTATCGGTAACATATTGAACTATTTTTTATTGTTAAGAAAAACCCGATTCCTAACAATGCGTTTAGGGTAAACTGCTCTTCCATTTTATTATTTGCTCCTTTTTTTGTGGATTTTAAAGCTTTTACGGACTTTCTCTGATCATTCTGTATAATAAAATATTGTAAAACAGCGCATTTTCTCCGTCTGACTTCCTTTCGCTGTTTGGCAGCGTTCTTTTTATTTCCTTACGGATATTGTCAGATATGTTTCACCAATACGGGGGATTTGGTCTTTTGGTGAAATAGGTACTGCACATTGCGTCGTCTGCCAAGAACGATTATTTAGTTATTTGAAAACTCAAATATTAAATTGTAATTTCCTAAATGTGAAATTTGAAGAAGGACCGTGTTTATAAGTCTTACCGGATAATAAGGAAGATGTGAATTTTGTTTTAAGGCTTTGCATATCAAAGAATAATTCACATGCTTTCTCTTTTCTTTAGTATCGGAATTTCTATGCTACATTCTGCTTGTGATTCAGAAAGGGTCCACAAACGCGTTATGCAGCAGATCTTTCCAAGCATTTCATCATCATGTGACTTATTTCATATCTCGACGCTATTCCCCATATGGTTCAAAATTAAAGGAATAAATCTATTCTACCCGTAAGAATGGGTAGAAGTGCCGGGTATTGTATAGCAACGGATTAGGAAACCCTCCTCGCTTTTGCGCATGCGACGGGCAGAGTTATTTTCATCAAAATAGAGGTAAAGTGAAGAATGGAAGGGTGATGCTTACATTTTACTGAGTGTGATCTAATAAAGAACTCCGGAAATACGCTCATATGACTCATTGCCTGACACCCCTTTCTGATGTAAAATCTTCCAAAAGTAGTAGTCTCGGAATCCGTTGCTGAACAATAAATGGTTGGTTATTGTATCCACACCATCTTGAATAACATCACAGCTATTTATTGCTTATAATTTCTGCGCTAGAGGCCTTTATTTTTAATGAAAATTATTAATGGTTTCTCTCATTAAAATTAGAATTCCAAACAACCAACTTCTTCGGAATATTCTTGAACTTTTTTTTTATTTATCAATGAATGAAAATATATACCACGAACTTTTAGGCTTATTTACATGTAGCCTGAAACCGCGGGAGGTTTTTCCCCCTCCTGGCACTCCAAATTAAAGGGCTCATAAATTTAATTCTATTGCAAATACTTCTCGTACGATACATTATTTTATCCAGAGATATCTGTATCTGCTATGAATCAAAAGAATATTTTTAATATTCATTACTTGATTTTCAGAAACGAAGTTATCGCTGTTCCATTTTGCTGCCAAATTACTTAAAAATGGCTCTCGTCTGATCCAAATACAATCGTTTTATATTTAATGCCTGGTTGTGCCGTTGTCGGATACTCGATGTTTTCGCGAAAATTAAAAGGCTAAGCACACACATATTCTTTGCATATATTTTCGAAATATCCTGAAATTCGGAAAATTTGTATTTGTAGATGCAAAATAAATGTTCTCTTTATATTACAAACTAGGGGGCTCTGCACCCTGCTCGCTAAAGCTCGCCAAACCCCAGGAGGATTGCGTAGCAATCCTCCGGGGTTTGCTAAGTAAACACTGCTCGCTTCGCTCGCTACAATGAAGACACTGCATGTCCTAGCACAGTTGTAGAATCTTTATATATATATATTACACCCCCTGCTCGCTGCGTTCGCCAGCCTCCAAGAAACATGTTGTGATTCTTTCGGGATCATTGTTTGATCCCAGCTCACTTCGCTCGCCATACAGTTATGTGTTTCTGCTAATATTAAAACATTATAAGTACATTAATTACTAAAGGTACATTTAAATTATTTGAAATTGCATGAACTCCTAAAAACATATATATATATATATATATATATATATATATATTATATTATATATATGTATAAATGTTAGAAAGAAATTTGAATATTAATATTTATAATTCAAAGATGATTGAAAATCAAAATCATTTTCATCAGTCAGAAATCAGTCATTTAAAACTTCTTGGCATGCAGTTTTGACTATTTCTTCAACAGTTTATTTCAACATAACTTCATTCCAACAAAATTTTTAAGTTTAAAACTGATAAGATAGCCTTTTTCCAAATTTTTTAAAAAAAATTAAAAACATTGCTTTTTCCACCAAAATTTCAAATATGTCCTATATACAATAAAATGTACTTCAGAAAAGCTTCCTCACATGTATACATGCTTATACCAATAATTATTTAGTCAAAAAAGATGTAGTGTTTTCCCAGTATAGTCATTTGTGTTTTAAATCTCAGAAAATTCTAGTCTTCGTAGAATGATATAACGCATTTTGCAACCTTTTAGCTAAAAAAGGACAGTTTAAAGAAAATATTGGTTTCAAACATGTTCATATTAACTATTCAAATTTAGAACCCATAATAATTATTTACCCTTAGCATTTTAAAATTGATTAGATAGCCTTTTTCAAAATTTTCAAACATCGTTTCTCCAGCAAAATCTTAAACGTGAACTTTTTAAAATGAAATGTTGCTTCCGCACATGTAAACACACTCACTCCACTATTTTCCCCTGAATAGATGGAACTCAGAAAATTTGAGCTTTCGAGAGATGAATAAACCAATTTTTCAGAAACTTTTAGCTAAAAAGGACATTCATTACTAAGCACACATTCATTCATTTGTCTAATCCAAACTGTACGACTCAAACTTATTTAATTCAAACGATCTAAACTATAAAAAAAATTTCGCTGTTTCCGACTTCAAACCAATTCAAGAATCTCGACATCAGGGGCGTATTTACGTTTAAAATCAGAAATGCAACCGAAGACAGTAATGTTGATGCCGGTTGCTGTGAGCAGTGATGTAAAATACCCAAAATGGGTATTTACCTGGGTATTTATTTTTCAATTAACCCTATTCGTATAAAACATAGGCACTGCTGTGAAATATGATGCCTCTATATAATATAAATACGTATAGAATATATATTGAGCATAAGGTAAGGTAAAAAAAAAGGAAACTAGTAATATATGAACCTTTTAAATTCTATAAAAACTAAGAAAATGAATCAGAAAAAACAAAAACGCAATACTATATCATGGATCTTACATAAAATACGTGGCTTAAATTCAATTTAAAAAAAAAAAAACTCAACTAAATTTTTAAAAAAGAAAATGTTGAGTTTGATTTTAAAATGACAAAGAGCTGATAATAGAAATTAAAATGAAACATACAATTGTTTATAATTCTTTTTGTATTAATTAGTCAAAGTACCAGATAAGTTAGCAGATGTTTGAGTGAGTAGCAGATGTGAGTTCTAACAGTTTTAAAAGTGAATTATTCTGAAAGTAACATTCACTCATATTACTTTCAACAGAGGTAAGTTATTTTTGTAATAAGATTTCAGCAAAAAGCAATGAGATTTTTTTGTTGCTGAATCTGTTGTATTATTTGACGGTATAGTAGACACACACACTCACACACAGCTTCCTGGTTAGATGGGATTCATCTGTATTATGAACATAAATACTTATATGTTCTTAAAACTCTAAATTTGATGTAAGTGTCATGGTTGGAATCTGATTAAAAGAAAATTCATTAGCTATTTTATTCCTTTCAAACCTTTTTTAATCCAACAAGACTTTTGAAACGTTTTTTATGTGTTTCTCCATTTTGCTTACATTAGCAAGTTTGTACTCAACATTACAATACTTACATTGGATACTGTTATCCTTCTTAACATTAAAAGCTCCAAGCAGTTTCTTTTCCTTTTTTAAAATTTTTAACGTAAAATTCACAGTAATATTAATACACGTGAAATAAACAACTAACTATTCACTAAATCAAAACAAGAATGCTTGACTTCCAGCATGGCAATGGAAGTAAATTATGGATCACAAGATTCACTGGCACTGTCTATCTCTACTAAGAATAAAGGAGAATATGTGTGTTTTGGCGCTCTACAGGACAGACCGCTAGGCCTAGAGCAACAAAATTTGGAACAAACATACTTTGGAGGGAGGGAATGTGCACCTCGTAACCGTTTTTAAAAAAATTTAATTAATTAAAAATTAAGCGAAATTTTGCGAAGCGAGTTTTTCCTTGATAACTTCCGAAAATATTACAGCAGAAACATTATTTTTACACCATCTGAAAATTTAAAAACTTATCTTTTCAATATATCAATTAAGTTTTCATTCTATATTTTTCACTAATTTTAATAAATTTATAAAAATATTTTTTGGCATTCATTGTTACAATGAAATTCAAACCGTTGTTTCTCTTCCATTGTTGAAAGCTAATATAATATTCTATTGGATTTTCTTTTTTTATTTGATCAATTTTTCTGTGAAATCTGTAAAGAAAGTCCTCTAGATAGTAAGCATATAAAGAAATAATCCAGTAAAACTGAACGATTATGGTTGCTATGTTTAAATTCATTTTATCAGCATGCTTTAAGCCAATTAACATGCTGCTTGACGTAAAACGTGCCGCGGTATTTCGATGTTGAAATAAATTTTTAAAATTAAAATTTGCTTCGATTACTTACAATTAGATGTAACTTGACACGAACAGTTACTTGACTCCATTAGGGACTTTCATATACACAAGGAACAGAACAAGTGCAAGACTACGTCAAGAACGCGGGCTAAATCTCTATCGCAATCTGAAGTTTAAAATTACTTTGTTGAGGGAAACGTGAATATCAAACTATACATAAGAGAATCAGTTGAACTTATATTCCCGGCGAACAAGCTGGTCGCCGAATAGCTAGCTATAACATAAACGGCGTTAAACATGATTATTCTATTTTAAGTGTCATAGTTTCAAGCCGTAAAAATTAAATTTTCCCCGATCCCGTTTAAGTTTTAGAATACTTTATTCTGAATCCTGATAGCACATGGTTTTTGTTTCTATAATTTAGTCAAAACCTTAATTTAAAAATTTTATAACTTTGTATTATGTTTATAAATTTTATATGTTTGATTTTTGAATCATCATTCGCAAATACTTTTTTTTTGAAAAATACCCATTTTTGGGATATTTATAATTTTTATGTTTCATTTTGAATCAACATTCGGAGATGAATTTTTTTTTTTGCAAAATATCCTAATTATAAATTTTATATGTTTTATTTTGAATCACCATTCACAAATGCATTTTATTTTCGCAAAATATTCAGTGTAAGGGTATTTATAAATTTAAAGCTTCATTTTGAATCACACCATTCTCAAATACTTTTTTTGCAAAATACCAAGTTTTGGGTATTTCTAAATTTTAATTTTGAATCACCATTCACAAATACGTTTTTTTTCTGCAAATACTTTCTTTGGGGGGTATTTATAAAATTCTGTATGTTTCATTGTGAATCGACATTAGAAAATGTTTTTTTCCGCAAAATACCCAGTTTTGGGGTATTTACCCAAAAAATATTTACCTACCCACTGGGTATTTACCCAGGCCTTGAGTAAATACCCAGGTATATACCCAAAAAATATTTACCTATCCACTGGGTATTTACCCACCCCACATCACTGGCTGTGAGTGCTAAGAGAAAATTAGAAATTCACTTAGTTCCCAAATGTTTGTTTGGCGGCGCTGCAGTCTTAAAACTTAATTCAAACCATATTGTCATCGCTTTTAATGCGACTGCAGAGAAATTTCTGCAAATTTATATACAATACAAATGTTAAATAAATTATTCAGACCACTCGCCATTAAACGACAAATTTATTTATTGAAGTAGTGCTTAACACAAAACAAGTCGTATTTATAAAAGTTTGAATTGAACTCGATTCAAATCTGGCGATATAGATGCTATCTATCGGTAACATTTTGAACTATTTTTTGTCGTTAAGGAAAAACCCACCTCCTAACATTGCTTTTAGGGTAAACTGCTCTTCCATTTTATTATTTGCTCATTGTCTCATGTCTGCACATTGCTCATGTGACCAGCCTTTACAGGTTTTACCCTGAATCCAGTTTTCTTCAAAACTTCGAAGACAAACAATGCATTTTACTTCTGTATCCCAAGATGTGACTGCTGGCGGCTTTGTATTATTAATGACTATGCCTTTCTTTTACGTTTACGGTTAGATCTTATTTTCTTTTCTTTTTTTAGCTTTATTTACCATCTTATGTTGCTGTTAAAATTTTAATTGTTGCTTTATTCTCTTAGGTAGCTTAATATTTCACTTTTCTCTGCATTCCTCTTTCGACTTGTGGCAACCTCTTCTCACTGAAAAAAAGGCAAAGGGGACTGTTGAGATCTAAGGAGTTACCGTGGGTGGTGGTGCACTGTAGATGGCGCTATTGCGCAACCGGAATATTGGCAAAAACCTGGTAACTCAATGAACGAACGCAGTTTAACTTGTTGTGTCGTTGTAGTATGTGGCTCAGAGTGAGAGAGTGCAAATCTTGTTGCACCATTAGTGTATATATGAGCATAAAGTAGTGAGTCATGTAATTCGATGTGGAGAGAGCTAATTCTTGAAGCGTCATTACAATTTGTGTGGTACTAACCAAGTCAAGTGTTTATGTTTATCGTCTTCCATCCACTTGTGTGTTTGTTATCAAATAAACTTTGTTCGTCAAACTTGGTATGGTTCTTGAATATAGAACAACTACAACAGCGACCACGACCACCCTGGTTTACGATGAGGTAGCACATGACCCCTCAGGGACACTTTCTTCAAAATGCTTCCAAAATCAGGTTGTTTGACTTAGGCGGACACAAGTGAATTTATAACATCTGTTTCTGTTGAAATTTCTAAAGGGGGAAAGGGCGGATACAGGGGGGCTCAAGCCCCCCTTCGGATCTTAAATCAGAGACAGCCAATAATGATACTTATTGAATTTTTTAATTACTTTTCTTATCTAGACTTTTCAGAAAAGTAATTGTAAAATAGTAAAAATAGTATTGTAATATGGTCCTTCCAAGAATGGCAGAAAATTGATGTAATTTTATTTATTTATTCGATTTTTTTAAAAAAAGCTCTGCGGCTAGCGATAATTCAAGGGGCAAGAGGTTTGTTGCAGTACTTTTGGAGGTACTCACTGATTTATCTTTACATTTTTTTTTATTTTAGTTTGCCGTATTTTTATGCAGTAGTTGCCTGTATGCATTAACTGCATACTAACAGAGCATTAATGCATAACTATGCGCCGATCGTTTTAAAACAACGATTGCCGATGCAGTTCTCAGTGGGGGATGGAAACTTCTTTTTAAGAAAATAACTTGACACTAGGGGGCTATGCCGCCTGCTCTCTAAAGCTCGCCAACCCCCCCAGGAGGATTGCGTTGCAATCCTCCCAGCTCGCTTCGCTCGCTACAATGAAGACACTGAGTGCCCTAACACAATTATTGTAAAATCTTTATATATATATATATATGAATCGGCTTTAATTTTTACCACGTTTTTATTAACTCGCTTTCTTGTCTGTTTGTCTGTCATTTCACATTTTGCATGACGCATCCGCAGTACGTTTTTCATTATATCTCGAAAACTATTAACATTACAGACTTGGTTCTTGGGTAAAAGGATGGCCCATGGGACCATCGAAGCACCCCATATTTTAGCCATATCTTTGCGCATGCGCAGTACGTTTTTCATTATATCTCAAAGGTCTCTGCGTCACATAACTTAATTTTTCAGGAAAATAACAATTTTCTGTTTATGATCAGGTGAAGAGAAACTGAAATAAACCTGAAATTTGCCACATGTCTCCGTCATAATCTCATTAAGATGTTTAAAATCGATTACAAAATTTCACACACAGAAGACTAAAAAGCAGAAAATAATTATTTAAAAAAATAAAAATTTTAATAGACCACGTTTTTAAAACGGAAGAGTATAAAATAATTTCTTCTAGCTCTATACAGATTTATAACCCCATACAGATTTAAAACGAAAAACGTGGGGCGCATGCAATATTTAATAGTAAGGAGTGTAGGAAGTAGCTGTCGTTGAAAAAACTCACACAACAGTTCATATAATTTCCATTGCAATAAAATTGTTAGTGACTGAAATATTCATCAATTATCTATTAAATGCACCCCACGTTTTTCGTTTTAGATCTGTATGGGGTTATAAATCTGTATATAACTTGTGGCGGTTTCAGCTCCTTGGGGCCGCAGGCCCCACCATCTGAAAATCTAACACATTAGGGCTTAAGTGGAAATGAAAACTAGACCTGATAATCAAAATGCATAAACCAGTATGAGGAAGATCAAATTTAGGAATAAATTAAATCAATAAAAAGTTACAAACTACATAAATACAAAAATATTAAAATAATAATAATAATTTTAAAAGAATATAATAGGAGATTAGAAAGTTGTGAAAAATTATCTAAGGCAGAAAAAGGTTAAGGAAAGGAATGCACAACAGTGCGGGGGGGAACTCAGAGTGAGATAGTCATTCTTGGTCTCTTACGATTCTGTTTATCATTATGATCATAAACAGGAATTTTGATTATTTCGGGGTTATTGATATCCGGCAGTTTTCCATAGAAAATTTTAGCAAGTTTTTGAATGAACTGCTGTAGGGAGGGGACATTTAATGCATTTCGTATATCAATATTTCGATGGTACCACCTGGCGTTTGCAATCATTCTTAGGGTTTTGTTTTCAAGCACCTGAATGCTTCGCAAGTTACTTCTGGCAGTGCAGGCCCAAATGGGACTCGCGTAAGTCAGAATTGGTCTGAGATACGCTAAATAGATCAGTACCTTGTTGTTGAGATTTAGACTAGAGTTCCTACAGATTAAAGAGTATTGGGCGCGGAATGCTTTGTTATATTTTTCCTTAATCAGGCTAGTATGGGCTCGGAAGTTCAGTTGCTTATCCAGAACAACCCCCAAATATTTCACTTCTTTTTTCCATTCGATTGGGGTGCCATAGACCTTCACATTTGGCCAGTCGTCATTCTTTTTGTTAAAGAGAATTGCCTCTGTCTTGTCAACATTTAGTTTAATTTTCCATCTGACAAGCCAGGCTTCTAAATTTTTAAGGTAGTTTTGAAGGGGTACAATAGCTTTATCAGGGGTTTTACCTTGCGAGAGTATGGCCGTATCATCGGCGTAAAGGCTGATCATAATATTTCTGACCTGTGGGATGTCATTCATGTACAGAACAAAAATTATAGGAGCCAAAATTCCTCCTTGGGGTACGCCAGCCTGAAGTTTTCTTGGTGTATAGTCTGAGTTTTTAACAAGAACAGTGAAGTGCCTATTCGTAAGATATGATTGTATTATCTCAATAATGTATTGAGGAAATTTGTAGGCAATTAATTTGTGAATCAGACCGTCGATCCACACTTTATCGAAGGCTTTTGCAATATCTAAGAATATGGCAGCAGTAGCCAGATTGGAATTCTTCCCTTCATTAATATGCTCTACAACTCTAAGGAGCTGATGGGTCGTGGAAAGTTGCGGGGTAAACCCAAATTGCTGAGGAGTGGGAAGCCTGAGTTTTGTGGCATGTGTTAAATACCTATTTAGAATTAATTTCTCTCCTAGCTTACTGAGAGTTGGTAACAACGATATTGGTCGGTAACTAACAGGGTGAGTCGGATCCTTTCCCGGCTTCAAAATTGGCAGAACTCTAGCCGTTTTCCAGCAGTTAGGAAAGTGTCTGAATTTGAGCATGTGATTAAAAATTTCAGTCAGTTTTAGGATAATTTTCAGGGGCAAATTTTTTAGCATCTTATTTGTAATGGAGTCAATTCCAGGAGCTTTGTTGATTTTAATGTGCTTCATAAAGCAAATAATCTCAGAAGGTTGTACCTTTTTGAACTTTGAAGTGCGGATTTCATTTTTAAACTCTCTAATGGATTTTTCAACTGTTCTATCGGTATTTGGGTCACCAAAATCATTGGGGGTGAATTGACTCTCTAGATGATCAGCAATAATTTCCGCTTTTTCCAGGTCCGTATGCGAAGGTAGATTGGTGCCTGGGTTTTTTAATTGAGGAATTTCAGATCTTTTAGATTTCAGCCTCTTAGTACGACGCCAGAGGGTGCCATCATATATGTTTAACTGCTCGTTTTGGCTAATGTACATACTTTGATTGAATTCGGACATTGCATTTCGAAGCCTGGCCTGTGCACGGTTAAATAAATTTTTTGAGGCAGGATCTCTGAATCTTTGCCAGACCTTCTTCGATCTATTTCGTGCCGTTTTTAATTCTCTTAAATGAGGGGGCAGGTAAAGTTCCTCGTGATGCTTTAACGGCCTAGAGCTATTATTGTAAGCGTTGGTAATGTCGCTCATAATTTTATTCACTTCATTTTCAAGATCGATTGAATTTAAAATTTTGGGGAATATAATTTTAACATTTTTATTCAAATGATTTTTAAAATTGTCCCAATTCGTCGAGACCTTTTGCCTTTTTACAATGAGAGGTACAATATTGAAATCAAAGTTCAGTATTACCGGATTATGATCCGATGCAAGATCAGGAATAGATTCGATTTTATACCTATAGGCGAAATTTTTTGTTAGTGCTAGATCGATGGTTGTGGCCGAATTCGGTCCATATCTAGTGGGGGTTGGGGGGGGGGCCAGTATTTCAAGATTTTTACAGTGCGCATATTTATATATGGCTTTACCTGTTGCATTTATGCGCTTACAATTCCAGCTGGTATGATGGGCATTGAAGTCGCCACACATAATTACACTATTATTGAGATTCAGTATTTTGTCAAGGTCATCCAAGAATCTGCTGTTTACCTGACAAGGTACATAAATCGAAGCAATTACAATTGACGGCTGATTAGCCAGGGAAATTTTTACAATCGTGTTAGAGACATAGTTCAGGTTCGGGACAAATAACTCAACATGATTGAGGTTACTTTTAACAAAAATTCCAGTCCCACCAGAGTGGGGACTGTGGTCCGTCTTGACGGTAGAAAGTATAGTTAGGGAGGTATGGGGAGAAGCTATTCTTAATTTTGGTTTCTTGAAGTAGAAGAAGATCTGGTTTTTTCTCGTCAACAAAGGTACGAAGATCATGAATTTTATGCTTAAGACCATTCGCATTCCAAAAGCAAATACAAAGACCAGAATGCACATCCATTAAGCAGTTTTAGGAGGAGAGAATGTGGGAAGATGCTTAATTAGGAGATGGATTTTATCTACATCATCATTTTTTCCTCTTAACTGTGAGGCCAGCCATTTAATATCTGAACCGGCAAATAATCTTTTAGTTTCATTTAATACATAGAGAATATCTTTTAGTTCGTTAGCTTCCACTTCAGGAATGTAGTTGGCGGTAGTAGCCTCTTTTACCCTATCCATGTCAATTTGGCTTTCCGGGGGTATATTGACCTGTAATCTTTTTTTGTTGAAGTGACGGTTATAAATCTGTATGAGGCTAGAAGAAATTATTTTATACTTTTTAGTCCGTTTTAAAAACGTGGTCTATTAAAATTTTTATTTTTTAAAATAATTATTTTTCTGATGCTTTAACTTAAATCAGCACAGAATAAAATTTTTTCCTTCAAATAAAACTTGCAAAGAAAATTATGAAAGTCCATAAATAAACAAATGAATAAGAAATGCAAAATTAAAACAAATTATTATAATTATTCTAAAAACAAATAACAAATTAGATTTAATATTATAAATAAAGAGTCTGTGGTCTGACATCTTAGCACTATGAACATAAAAAAAATTATGAATAAATAAAAATTTTAAGCTGATTTCCTTTTAATGCTTTCAACATAATCTAGAAGGAATAAAAAAATTTTTGGGCCTGAACCTTAGGCTATCTTATTTGCAGGTACTGTTCGTTTGAATAAAACGTTATTTTTATGTACTGCACTGGCAGATGAAACGTTAATTGCAGGTACAGTAGTAACAGATAAAATGTTATTTACAGGTATTTCCATTCTGTTAACTTGTACATTCGTGTTCTCTGCTTATGAATTTTGGGAAAAATTGTTAAAAAAAATTATATTTATAATAATGAATTCTAAATTAAAAACTAAAATCTGGAAAATAATTTAAATAAAAAAATACTTTTTAGTACACTAATGAAACAGTGTTCTTAAAAACAGTTTTTATTCTTTTCTTAATTTAGAATACTTGTAAATTTGAGAGATGGAATTCACAGTAGGAGTTATTTTAAATTTATCGGATAATATGCCATGTTTGGAAAAAGGAATAAAATCTGGTAATAAATTTATTTTCCCATAAGTTTTAGGAAAATATTATCTGAAATTTAAACTATCCAAAATATTAGTCGTGAGGGAAAGATGATGGAGGGAAAAAGTGCTTAGGAATATTTAATAAAATTGTGTAAAGATTTTTTGAAAGTTTTTAATTTTCAAGGATTAAAAATAAATCGATTAAAGGTGATACTAAAATGATGAGATAATTATGGGAGGCAGAAGACGGTAATAATGGCGAGTGAAAACACTCGGAGAAAAATTCGTCCCAGGGACCGACCACCGGAACATTGAATTGCCAGCGCAATGCCTTGACAACTGTACCATCGGAACACAAACAGGGGTTTTTCTTATTTCAACTGTCATTTATATCGTAGTTTGGAATTTTAAAGATTGCTGAATTTCAGATTGAGGGAAAGGTTTGATAAAATTTATTTCCAAGTTTTTGATTCTATTTTTTTTATTAAAACCCAAGTCGCTGACTTAAACAATTTTGACTTTGACCTGAGCGTTCTCTTACTCTCATAAGCCATCTCCTTCATTTCTAACTGATCTCTTTTGAATCATTTCATCCAAAGTTTCATTATATTGTAAGAAATATTGTGAACTCTACGTCTTAAACTCATTTTTTGCGAGAAAAAGTTATTTTACACCTCAACGAATATAGTAACAGGCTATTCCTATGAAGTTATGCCTAACATGGCGGAGGCTTCCGGTTTTGTTTAGTAACAGACGTTGCCATCGACAAAAGAGAAATTATCCCCCTTTTTCCGCCTTAGCGTTTTATATATAGAGATATTTTAAATTTGAATCTTTGAATAGTTATATTAGAATGTATAAAGGCTGGACATATCTTAAATACCCATGCGAAGATTCAAGCTTAAAAGATACCGTAAAACAGGAGAAACTTTGCAATTCTGGAGGTAACTTTCCACCAGTATCAAATTTTTGTTGAGTAGTGAAATAGAGACCTACTGATTAGGGGTACGGGAATCAGCTTTTTTTTACGTTTCTTGGCAATATTTACTAGTGTATGTCATTCCTTAAATGCATATAATAATCATTCAAGAGGTTACAACCCACGTAGCACATGATATTGTCTTGTATCATAAAATTCGAAAAAGTAATATTGTACAATATTTTTCCCAATATTGAAACAGTGTAAAACGTAAGACTTTTTCAATACTGTACAATGTTTTTTTTTCATAATATTGGATAATGTCATATAATACTGTATAATATTATACCATATTAAATAATATTGCACTATACTAAATAATATTATATAATATTGTATAATACTGTATAATATTATACCATATTAAATAATATTGTACTATACTGAATAATATTATATAATATTGCATAATAAAAAAATATAGTGAATATTTTAAAAATACATTTTAGAAGCATGAAAAAATATTGATCACTTAATTCCAATGTGCTGAACTTATATGGGTAACACTTTGCGATTTTTTGAACACCTCTACTTTCAGCAAGCTTTGAACCCGCGACCTTGCGCATACCAACCAGAAACTTTACCCCTGAACCAGCCAGATTTGCTTCAGCAAGCGTAAATGATGATAATAAAATTTAGTTACAGAGTTTAGATCTACGAAATTTTATGCACATTAACAATTCATACGAATAGTCTTTTTAATCAAATTATCTTTTATCATTACAATTTCGAGTTCAAAATGATTAGAAGTCAAAGAGGAAGCAATTTTAGCTCTTATATCTAAGTTTGCTAATTTAATAAATTAAGGCAATAAGGTTTAAAAATAATTATAATATGTTTGGAAGGTTTTCAAATAATTTTGAAATTTATTTATTCCTCTTTCAATGTATTACAAGACGCCTTTAACATTTATAATAACAGTATTGATTGAAAATCAAATACAAGATTCGCAACAATAAATCACGTGCATATTTTTACGATGAGAATAACACTCAATTTTTTTTCACAGAACAATAGATGATTTATATGTGAGAGCTGTTTTATGGTTAACTTCATTAGCTGAATCCGGCCCGCCTTAGGTATACAGTAAAACAAAATGATTGTGTAAACATTACTGTTGAAATGAACATTTTATAAAATATTTTTTCAGACATATTATTCAATGCTGATTAATATAGTGTTACGGTATCACTGTGCTGCCATCTGTCGACTGTGAGAATAACTTCACCTTAAAATATTGAACAACGCTGATACATATAGTTTCAAAGTATTATCGTGCTGCCATCTGTTGACGGAAAGAATAACTTCATCTTAAAATATTGAACAATACAGATAAATGTAAAACTCATAATATCTTTTGCGCTGTATTGAATAGTATCATATAATATTCAGCATCTTAAAGAATAATTCTTCCAGGGGAGTTTTTGGAAATAAAACATCCAATCGAGTGATATCCTGAGTTAAAATGAAGATTTTTACAAAAAAACATTGTTTTTATATTATTTGTGAAAATTTAGTTTCTCGGAAATACTGATACATACAATATAATACTTTGTTACGATATTCAGTGTTCCTCGGTGTTCATAATATTGTATAACATTGTGCAAAAATTATATAATATTTCTGTGCTACTGGGGAAAGGGAAAAAAAAATATTGAGCCAGTTTTTCATCGAAAATTTTAGAGCTGAAAAATCTGTCTCTGGTGAAGAAAATACAACATTTCTGAAGGCAAGTGCATTTAAATGTGAAAGATAATAAGCCTGTGTTTCACTGTGTTGCTTTGATGCCAATTATATTTGTTAGTTGAGTTGTAATCAATTTTTTTCTGACGTGAGGTTACTTTGCACCAAAAAGTTTCTTTGCACTATGGAAATTTGCTGTACAAAGCAACTCCATTTGGTTTTTAATTTATTTTGTATTAAAGCATAAGAAGAATAATGCTTGCTTTAACTTCAGGTATGCCCAGAGTGCATAAAAGGAAGTCAGGAACTTGCAATTAAGTGGATTTCTCTCCAGAGGCCTAGAAGCTTGCTTTAATGCCTTTTCACAAGTACTTTAAAACTTGTACTTTGAAAGAGGCAGAAGCCTTTTTTGGTACCTTAAGCAAACAGTCTTTTTTTTACAAAAGAAAGAAAATTTCATATAAGGAAACCTGATAATCCCTTGGTTTTCTTCAATGAGAAGGAAAAAGTCGTTGTAATTTGTATAGTCCAGTTCAGTGACTTCAGTTTTCCTGACAATAGTGTAGATCTTAAAATGATAATAAATGCTTATAATACTAAGATGATGATAATTAATTAAAATTTAATTAGTTAAAATTTAATTACTTAAAATTTAACCAATTTAAATTCAGTCAATTAAATAATTTTACTTAATAAAATTTAATTAGTTCAATTTAATTAATAAAAAATTTAATTAATTTGAAATTAATAATTAATTCAATTAAGTAATTCTTAATGTTTAAGATTTAAAAACTCGGAAATAAAATTTCCACAGAAATCCTAGATCCGCCCTTGAAAGGGGCATGCGTTCTGAACTAACAAATAATATTCTAGTTTTAGAGCTTGTTTTGTAAGTGTTACCCTAAGCAAAGAAAATAAATAAATTTGATATTTTTTAGACCTAAATAACCTTTTGATATGCATATAGATTGACTTGCTGCATTTCATCGACAAAATGATGTGTGAAGACTATGATGTTGATTAGGAACTAAAATTTGCATATTGAAGTAAGTATTTTTGACAACATTGAAAGGAATCTGCGATAGGAAGGTATAGACTTATTTTGATAAAATAAAATTTATTACTCTTAAGAAGTTGAGTATTTAACAGATAATGAAATGAATGTTATAATAAAGAAATTAAGATAAATGTTTAAATTTTTAAAATTCGTGAAAAACAATCTAATTTCACCACTTTTTAGTTGATTTTAATTAAGTTTTATTTATCACTAATTCCTAAATCTACCCGCGCTGTAGCCTACCTTATCGCACACATTAATGAAATGTTGACGATATGCATTATTTCAAAAACTACAGCTAATTCGGCAAAAGAAAAATTAGTTTTGAATTCAGCAGCCTCGAGATATCCTAAAACCGTTAAAATTTCCTTGGCAAATGAGAAAAGGTGGAAAAGGATTTTTCTGTTTTGGTTTTTTGTTCCTCAGTGCAATAGGGGAAAAAGAAAATTGGCAAAAGCGATCGAATTTACCACTTAAAATCAATTAGTTTAAAATCGTAATCCTTAATTTTAAAATAACTTTTACGGCGTTAGCTTCCTTTTGTACTAATTCATCATTGTGCGAAATTTCGTTCCGGTACGACAAACTGTCTGAGTTTTCAAAAAGAAAAAAAAATGAGGGGAGGTTGTCTTTTTCAAACAGCCTCTAATGTTAAAGGCGTAGGAATACTTTACTCGCGTGTCTCTTTTCCGATTTTCAAATTTTTTTTGTAACTTCTGTTGTTACCCTTTATCTCTAAAATAAGACATGAGTTGTGTTTTTAACATATGTAGTTGCCGAGATATAGAAGATCTCCCATACAACGTTCTTTGCGTTGTTTTGGCGTGTGAATCAGATCCCTTCCTGCGACCCCAATGGGAGGAACGTAGTCCTACGTTAAAACGAACATGCATCTTATGACAGAAGAATAAATACAGATAAAACTTGGTGTTTCCTTCGAAGTAACTACCCTGGACAGCTATGTATTTTTGACATCGTTCATACAGAGATGCAAATGCGATATTTAAGCCTCCCTTTGCCACATCCTCCAGTGTCTTCGTCGCTGCACTTCCTCGGAGCTTAAAAATAGCCTACCATTAAGAAAATCGTTCGTCCGATGAATAAGTCGCATGGGGGGAGATCAGGGGAATAAGCTGGTTATGAAAGTATCGGAATATGATGTTTTGACAGGAAAGTTGACACCAGGAGGAACCTGTGAGCCTGTAATTTATCGTGACAGAACACCCAGGACTTGGCTTTCTAAGCGACGAGAAGTTTTGAATACCTGTAATCGCAACTACGTGCATGCGCTGTCAGTATTTGAGCTGGTGCTATTCTGACTATATATCTGGTGAAATGGCATAATTCATTTACATATGGAAAATATTTAAAAAGTTCCCAAAGTTTTTGAACGTAGTAGCTAGTATATTTGCCCATCCTATCTTCGAACACGATAACTAAAGCAATTTTTAGTGGATTTGGACCGAAGAGTGATATACTGCAGAGAGAGTGAAAATCTAACTTCTTTTTTGCAGATGGGTCATCCAGCTCAAAGGGGGCTGAAAATGGTGCGAGGAAAGAAATTTTCATTTCCCATGACTCCTTCTTGCTTGAAGACAAAATCATAATTCAAATTAGGCGAATTATCGTCTCATCATAACTAACCACCCCTTTTTGCGAGAAAAATTAAATTTTATTTTATCTTAGCAGCCCAAAACTAGGATTTATAAAAAAAAGCAACAGTGTCTTGGAAAGATACATAAGTGATCACTGGTACTTGATTTTCAATTAACCCTCTGACATTCGCGAGAATTTGAAGCGGGATGTTTTGAAATGCCCATGAGGAGAACCGTGGAAATTTCTGTCAATGTAGATGGGTGGAAAGAACGTCTTTGTTCAGTGAGTATGATTGATCACCGTGACATCTGTTAAAGGGAAAATAGAAAAGATTTTGAAAATATCTATACCTTTCCAGATGGTATCAATGGAATTGTGTACATTTACACTTGTTTTGAAAGCATTTTTAACAAAATAATCTCCATACTGAGAGTCTTCTTTCATCCTGAAATCTGTTTGAAGGTTCGAAATGAGCCGTAAATAACAAGACTGATTTTATTGTACCCCGTTGGCTAATGAGCTCCGAAGGGTACCCCTTGTGGCTAAACTATTTACTGTAGATGGACAGCTACACTGATACTAATGTTCTTTTTCCGTGGGAACAAGAAATATTCATCGTTATATGAGGAATTCAACGCTTCACACTTGGGAATGTCGAGCATTGAAAGAATACACTCAACTTAGTTGATTGTGTGGAAGTCTACTCTAGGTGAAAGCAAAGGCGCTTAACGTTATTTTAAAACGGCAAGACTAAACTTATGACTTCGAGAAGCTTATTTTCTACTTACTTGCTTTATATAACGTAATTAATTTCATTGCTTTGAATATCTGTTTAAATAATATTATTTAGCACAAGCAATCTAATTCAATATCTCTGATTTTTCCTAATAATTTATTCAAAGGTTTGATTTTGATAAATTACCACTTTTTGTTTTAATTTGACTTTTTTAATGAAGTTATCACAGACCAATCGGGAATTCTTAAAATATTCCGGTTTAATTGTAATACATGTTAAATTGTTCCTTTGGGGAAGGTTTTACAGGGTGGTCATAAATTATTGGAGCCATCTAAAAGATTAATAAAAAAAAACTTATAACGTTTTTTTTAATAAGAGCGCATTTCAAAACGTTTTTTTCAGATAGTTAACGCACCGTTATGTTAGTCTAGGGGGTCGTAAATTATTGGACATCTTCCAATTTTGAGAGCCATTATCTGCGAATTTTTTAAATTTAAAATAAATATATGTAGGCGGTTATCAGGCAAGCTTAGTGTTGGGTTCCATAAATGAATACACATTCACTTTAACTAACTATTATATTATGCAGAATTAAGTTTACATTTTGAAGAAGCATTATTTACAGTTAAAGATATATACAGTTGAAGCAGTTCATCATTAAAAAGGCTTTTGGATGACACATCGTCGTCTTTTGTCTTTGTCAGAAAAGACAACCCACGTCGTTTAAGCGTCTCGTACCGCGTCGTCCCTACTGTTCTCGGCAACTTGATTCTCTGACGTCACTGGCGATGGCAGCGCCATCTACAGGTACTCGGCTGCGGCTGGTGGCCTACATATAAAAGTATGTATTTTGTAGGGAATTTTACGCTCTTTAATTTATTCACATGTAATGCGAAAACTTAATATTTTTCGATATATTCAAGAAAAACTAAAAAGGGAAACCAGAAACCGCGCATCGGCTTCTGCTGATAGGTAGCCATTGCGTATGGAAATCTCTCGCTGTAGCAAATTTAGAACGCCGTAATGGCACGCCACCTATTTGAAAAAAAAATTATTTGCTCTTTCATTTTAAAAAAACCCATAGGTGTAACATTATTAGTTTTTTAAATTCAAAATCTCATAAAAATGCCAGTTACGTTGATAAACTTATAGCTTTTAATTCTCTGTTCTTTTTCTCTCAGAAAATATGCAAAACTAACCATTTTGTAACTAATTTTTTAAATTTTGTTGTTTACCCCTAAAATTCCAGGGACTTTTATTAGTAAATAAATTTTTTGCCCCCCGCACTTATAACCCCCAGTCGCCGCCTCTGTAACAAACAACTTTTGTATTGAAAGTTTTTCGATAGCTACAAATGCTTAGAAGTTAGGGACCGAAAAGGGATAGTAATAAATTAGTACTATCTTTAGAAAATTTAAATTATTACTTTTAAAGGAATTTGCACTATTAGCATTAAATTCGTATTAATAAAAGTTGTTTATAAAAATGTCGATTCAGTCCCTTGAAAGACGCAAAAACGGTGCTTTACTGAATTTGCTTTAAAACTTAATTTGAGATAGATAGTGAATTTCAGAAAAAATTTGGAAATTCAAAATTTATGAAAATGAAAAATCCGGAACACAGACACCCCTGAAATTATACCATCAAAAGTACCGTAATTTTGATATTGTCGGTTACTACATATTTTACTGTCTTAAATCGAAAAGATACATCGAATATCGTACTAATATTCTTAGTGTGATTATTACTGTTCACTCTGTTTCCATGATAGAGGTATAACCAAGTTAGGTAATAATAAGTTACTAATCGTATCGATGAATTAATTTTGATAGTGAATATATCCACGGATAACACTATTTACAAGTGTTTGAGTATACAGAGGAGACAGGAATTTATTGGTCTACCACTATTTTAATGCCAAAGTTTTGTATATAAATATTCCTATAAAAGACCAACTACCTACAACGTGAATATTAAAGATTTGATTAAAACGCGCAACTAAAACGAAAAAAGCCTGGCAAACACTAAGGAACCCACTAATTAGAACCTAATTGAGAAATAAATCAAAAAGTTAGATAAGAACAGTAGACAGAAAGATCAGACCGAAGAACTTGAAGCGTTGAACACAGAAGACGGTACACTTTGGAGAAAAGCAAAGACAATGCGTAAGAAAGCGCAGAAATTCCCAACTCTACTGTGAGAAAATGGATTTGCATATTCAGACTCTATCAAGGCCGAAACTATTGCCCTAAGTCTAGAGAAACAATTCTCATTAAACAACCTATCTCACAGAGAGACGGATAGTGAGGTAAAAAAATCTACTGAAAACTCCTCTCCCCCACCATAAACCAAATTGATAATCAAATGCATTCAGCCCTCTGGTAATCAAAGTCATTAAAAATTTAAACAAAAAAAGCATGCGGGCTTGACTGTATCACCAACAAAATACTTAAAAAGTTACCATGCACAATGATTTTCGAGTTTACAGAAATCATAAACAATATCTTTAAATTTAACTATTTTCCAAAAGCGTGGAAGACCGCAGTAGTTGTGCCAATTCTGAAACCCGGAAAAGACCCCACTCAGCCAGAAAATTATCGGCCAATCTCGCTACTCAGCACACTCAGTAAACTAACTGAAAACTTCATTTTAGATAAATTAAACGAGCATCTTGCCGAAAACAAAATCCTTTGCCCGGAACAATTTGGTTTCAGGAAATCCCTAACTACAACGCATCAACTTCTTAGAGTAGTCGAGTATATTACGAGTGGCTTTGAAAAAGGTGAATGCACTGGTGCGGTCTTCCTTGACGTACAGAAAGCCTTTGATAGAGTCTGGATCCAAGGACTAATACATAAACTTATCATATACAAAATCCCACCCCATTTACTGCAGCTTCTAAAATCTTACCTCGAAGAGAGAAAATTCGCAGTTAAAATTGGCAACAGCATTTCCGAAGCCAAAATTATGAGAGCAGGCATTCCACAAGGAGGGAAAATCTCGCCAGTCCTCTATTCTCTTTATGTTAACGACATTCCAAAAACACATAAAGCATTATTAGGTATGTACGCAGACGATACTGCCATTCTTGCTAAAAATAAAACCGTAAATATACGACAGCCGCTTTAAACCAACATCTAGCGAAACTGAACGACTGGTTCCTCAAATGGAAAATTGCCCTCAACGTTAACAAAACAGAAGCAGTGTATTTCGCCAAGGGTAGAAGAAAACACAAACCAATAGTTAAAATTAAAAACCAAACGATCACCTGGTCTCAGCAAGCCAAATATCTTGGCGTAATACTAGACGAAAAATTAACCTGGAAAAATCATATTACAACAATAAAAACTAAATTTCGTGCAGCCTCAAGAAAACTTTTCCCTCTAATAGCACGAGATTCGGAAATGAATAGGAAATATTAATTGCTTGTCTACACTGCGATCTTACGTGCGATAATTACTTACGGACGCCCCATCTGGGGGGCCCAGCCAACTCAAATATCAGAATGCTTGAAATTCTAGAAAATAATATAATCCGTCTAATATGCAAGGCTGGATGGTATATGCGAAATGAAGATATAAGAAATGCAATTAAGCTAATCTCTTTAAAGGAATTTATCAAAAAAGTCTCAGCAAAATTCTATCATAATATTGATAAAATTGATAATGAAGCCATTCAGCAACTTGAAAATTATTCCCTCTGATCCGGTACAGACCTCTGAAGATCTTTTATAATTGTAATGGTAATTAATAAAAAAATTGGAATAGCTATCCTTGCTAACTGTTTCAGACCCTTGCCTCTCGCCCCATTCTTCCCAAAAAAATTCTAAATCCTGAAGAGCAGTTCCAAACGGCATGTCACTTCCCTTTCAGAGCAAGTAAAGAAAAATTATCACATCCAGAGATATGAGTTCTCTCAACAGTAGTAGCTACTCTTTACAGGCACCAGTTCTTGCAGTACTCCAGCAATAGCCCCACGGGATCCAAATGGACTTCCACCCACACATCCTTTGCCTCCAACAACAACAGCAGATTATCCAATTCCCAGAACTGAAAGTGTCCAGCATCACCAATGTACCATTACCGGGGATTAGGACCCTTCGGGGGCCATGGGCCCCAAAAATTACTTGTTTACTGTTTACTTACCAACTAACTACCCTCTAATAGCACGAGATTCGGAAATGAACAGGAAATATAAATTGCTTGTCTGCACTGCGATCTTACGTCCGATAATTACTTACGGATGCCCCATCTGGAGGGCAGCAGCCAACTCAAATATCAGAATGCTTGAAATTCTAGAAAATAATATAATCCGTCTAATATGTAATGCTGGATGGTGTATGCGAAATGAAGATATAAGAAATGCAATTAAGCTAATCTCTTTAAAGGAATTTATCAAAAAAGTCTCAGCAAAATTCTATCATAATCTTGATAAAATTGATAATGAAGCCATTCAGCAACTTGAAAATTATTCCCCCGATCCGAAAAGCAAATGACCCCGGAAGATTCTATTATAATTGTAATTAAAAAAATTGGAATAGCTATTCTTGTTACCTGTTTCAGACCCTTGCCCCTCGCCCCATTCTTCCCAAAAAATTTCTAAATCCTGAAGAGCAGTTCGAAACAGCATGTCGCTTCCCTTTCAGAGCATGTAAAGAAAAATTATCACATCCAGAGATATGAGTTCTCTCAACAGCAGTAGCTACTCTTTACAGGCACCAGTTCTTGCAGTACTCCAGCAATAGCCCCACGGGAACCAGATGGACTTCCACCCACACATCCTTTGCCTCCAACAACGGGGATTAGGCCCCAAAAATTACTTGTTTACTGTTACTGTACCAACTCAACTAAGGATAGAATCTAGTCTGTGATTTTATTCATTTAAGGCTTCGACTTATATGTCCGGGCTGGTAAACGAAAATTGGAGTTGAAGTTATTTTCATTACAAGGGTCCAGGGGGAAACGATAAGATTGCTTTTTTAACGTAGGACTACGTTCCTCCCATTGGGTCTCAGGAAGGAATTTGATTCACACGCCAAATCGAAACAAAAAACGTTGTATGGGAGATTCTCTATATCTCGGTAACTACATATGTTAAAAACATAACTAATGTCTTATTTTAGAGATAAAGGGTAACAACAGAAGTTACAAAAAAAAATTGAAAATCAGAATTGTAGTTCAGCGACTACTGAGTCTGAAAGTTGGGCAAAAATACGCATAAATTGGTGACGTCACATGCATGAGGTGCGTGCGCACAATTGGCTGACGTTCTTTTGCCACGTTTTCGCGAGCGAGATTTCGTGATTGAGTTGAAAATTTTGTTTCGATGGTGCCAACAAATTATCCTAGTACTCTGGGGAATTCATATATTAATTCAACTTTTACAAGAAACATTAGTCCAGACTTACCCAGATAGCACGTAAGTTTGCAGCAAGTTTGATTTTGACTTGATATTACCTTGTCATAGCAAATTTGACGCTTCAAACTTGAAGCGAACTTGTAGCAAATTCACCGTGACAACTAGCGCCATCTTCTTTGCATTGCAAGCTTGCTGCAAGTTCACCGTGACAAATAGCGCCACCTCCTTTGCAATGCAAATTTGCAAAACAAGCTTGATGCAAAGATAGCACAAAGAGATAATTATCTTTGTCTCTGTTTTTAAAAAATCCGATTTTTAATAGCATCTCCTAGACCGTCCTTCTTTTTATTAATTCAATAAATCAATGATAATTTGTAAAAAAAACTAACTTTTTTATAAAAAAAAAATTTTGACACATTTTCCATCTTCTTACTAAAAGTTTTTACTTGAAAGAAAACTATATCGCCTTTTTCTTAATGTTGAAATTTTAACATTTATAAACAAAATTAAATCGAAAAAACAGTTAATGTTTGTTGAAAAATAATAACTTATACATTTCGTCCCACTTTAAAGTAATTACTTTTGAACTCTAATTTCATAATTTATTCTACTAGCAAAACGTAGTTATTAGCGAAAATCGCTCTCTCTTTGACTTCAAATCATATTCTCAACTCAAAAAATTAATGAAATCAAGAAAATAGTTTAAAATAAATCGTATACGAATCGAATTGAACGATGTATTAGCGAAATCTATCTCCTCCTCGTAGAGTTTAACTGACCGAACGTTTAGCGCGTTTGCTTCGGAACCGTAGATCGCGAGTTCTATCCTGGGTTGTGTTCGTACTCTGTTTTTGCTATAATTTTCAATGAGCTTGCAATGAAAGCTTGCTGCAAGTTCGTCCCATGGTGACTTCGAAGCTTGCGTTAACTTGTTTCACACTTGCACTCTTGTCGTGTCAAATTTGCTGTAAGCTTGCAGATTTGCAGTGCAAGTCTGCTGCAAATTTGCTGCAAACTAATATTGCTATCTGGGTATAATTGGCATTGTAATAAATTATATTAAGAAATAAAACAATTTTAATTATAACCTCATTTAGCCACTTCATTCGTTTACATTATTGCTATTTATTATTTCTGTAGCTTCTTGATTTTTCGTTTTGTTGTAAATATGTCTTGTGGAGGTTTTAAAATACTACATTAGTGATACGGGAATAACATCAATTTTCTCCCAATGGATCGTTGACTGGGAACCCAGGGGCCTTGCTTGAACATCAAAACTTGTGCAAATAGTTGGAATAGACGATGGAAACATCACCATCTAAAGAAATTACTCTGTTGTTTTGTTTTTTCTCTTTTTTCCTGTATCAAATGGTTAAACTCATTACGATATTATAAAATCTTGAGAATCCCTAAAAATAAAATTTTACTATTCAGGTTTAAGATTTTGCATTATAGAATTTTAAATTTTCAGTATTTTCTTTTTAAAAAACCATATTGAATCTCTTTAGATGCAATATCTGTTTAAACCTTTACTGAATTTATGCAGTTGTTATATACAACTGATGTTCATATTACTTTCAATTGCAGTGCGGAAAAGTGCTTGAGAGTGTATTACTGCTGCTGTACAGAGCTGGTTTTTCGGATGCAACAGAACTTCTTGATCTTGAACTATCGAGCAAGTTGCATAGCTCCTCAGATACAAGTTTACAAGTAAAAAAAACTTTAAAACGAAAGTATCATGATTTTTTTATTTGAATATTGGGTTCGCTGAGACGACTGATAATAAACATAGTTATAATTTGTGGGAAAATCTTGCCGAATATTTCCAGCAAAATGTGTCTGTCATTTTGAGGGGGGTCATCAGAATGCGGATAAACCAACCGATTTTTCAGAAAGTATATTGATCTCAGAAAGAACCCAGAAATATATCGACATAATTCAAAAACTGTCAACGCGAAAAGGCTTTGACTGAGCCATCCTTACCTAGTCAGTTGCAGGTTGCTCGAGCATGGAATCCATACTGGTTGCTGAAAACCTTATCAAGCTTTTGTGTAAGACATTATCAGATACATGTTTCACAGGTCAAGATGATAAGACACAATTCCTTTGTCAAGATTTAATCTCTCGACAAAAGAAACGGGAACTTAGACCTTAGCAGAGAGTGCAATAGCTCAATTTCTGATATAAAATCCACTAAATTTTTTCTTCAAATGGATGAATCAACCGATGTTGCTGTTTGGCAATATTAATGGTAATTTGCGCTTATCATATTTGGACTCTTTTTCATGAAAGTTACTTCCTCTGCAGAACCACGACCACTCTACAACGGCTCCAGAAATATTTATATTGTTGGATAGAATTTTTTCGCGAGATGGCATCCTATGGGATATCTGTGTTGATGTGTGCACAAATGAGGTGAAAGCTAATTAGATAGCCAAAAATGTCTGGATTAATCCGCAAAATAAAAGGAAAATCCAAGGGTGAAGCGGTAGCCCCATACTTCATGCTCTTCAATGAAAAATACTTCCTTTTATAAAGGAAGTGGCAGCGAAACTGTTAAAATAATAGAACTTTATAAAATCACATTAAGAATAACAGAGTTTTCAAAATCCATGTGTGATGGCATGGGAGTCTACATACGTCTTTGCTTCTTCACACAGAAATATAGGGGTGCTTTACCCGTGGGTGAAAGCAATCGTCTCTTGGATAGATGAAATCGGATCTTCCTGAGGGACAATCATTTGCTGGGATAGAAGTTTCATCATGATGAACGTTGGTACAGAAGTGGAGTATTTGGCGGTTTTTTTTAAAAAAAAATGATGGGAGCTGTCTTTTTCAAACAGCCAGCTGATGTCAAGCAGTATGTGTGGACACTTTACTCGACGATACTTTTGTTTCCGCAAGTTTCTCAGTTTCTCTTTGTCCTCTGACACTCTTTTTGTTTCTCGAAGTTTCTCAATGACTCTTGTTTTCTCGAGTTACTCTGTACTTCTCTTTTGTTTTCTCGAAGATTACTCTCCAATTCTCTTTTGCTTTCTCCGAAATACTAATGTAGAATAATTTTACGAAATAAATGAAACTACA
>BGPR01015294.1:0-37024 GCA_013235015.1 Araneus ventricosus
ACATCAAGATATGTTATCAAGGGTCGCCTGCCCCCACCGCATTTTCGCGCGCGAACGAAATCGGAAAACCACTTCTCCTCTGTACATTATCTACGACGTAGGAATTTCTACAAGGTTTACCTAATTTATTCAGCATGTTTTAATTCAGCAAACATGCCGCTGGCCAATAAAATGTGATGCGCAATTTTAATGCTGAAATAAATGCATATTTTACAAGAGGAATAAGAAAGTGATGATGGCGCTGATAACTTGCAATTAGATGTTGCATGACATAGTCAGTTATTTGACTTCATTAGGAACATTTATGTAGACAATGAAAATTACAGGTGCAAGGCCACTAAAAGAACGTGGGTTAAATATCTACAACGTCAACGTCAATGAAGTTCGTTCACGTAAGAAATAGCTTGAAATGAGGAAATTGAGAAACACAAAGAAACGTATATGCAAAAGAAACATTTTATTAATATTTGATACGTTGAATACAAAATTGTAACAGCATTTGTGTTAGCTTGCAACAAAACAGATAGTTATGATAAACGATGCAAGTGTATTTCCTTGCACAACTAAAGACAAAAATGTTTGTTCTGTTCGATTACCGCAGCAAGGCATTGACGACACTAAACGGCTCAATGTAGCTGCAGAAAGTTTTCCCAGCTCCTGCCGCAGATAATCTTGTAACTGTTGTATATTGCGGTGACGACGCTGGGCCACATTTCTCTTAAGAATTCTCCAAATATTGTCTATAGGAGAGAGATCCGGGCTTGCTGTTGGCCACTCTGAAACAGAGATATGTTTCATACTTAGCCATGTTTTTTGTTATCTTCTCCGTATGAGGCCTTGCGTTATCTTGTTGGAAAATATATAGTTTTCTGCCAAACAATCGTTGCACTGATGGACGCAGATTCACTTCAAGAACACTTATATAGTCTGGAGCCTTTATCGTGCCTGTACAAAAATGCAAATTGGCAATCCCATTCGCTGCGAAGCAACCCCACACCATCACGGAGCTTGCTTTAAGAACCACGCGCTTTTAACAGGGTGAATCGTTTGCTTCATCCTTCTTCCTAATAACCTTTCGGATAATATTTCCATATGAAACCTCAAATATGGGTTCATCTGTCCACAGTACCTTCTTCCAATGAGATGGAGTCCAGCTGAGGTGAGATTTGGCCCACATAACACGCCGACATTTATTCGATGATGTGAGAAATGGTTTACGTCTCGCTTTGAGGAATGCGTAGCCACACCTTTTGATATATAGACGCGTAGATGCTTTGGAAATTCCAAAACTTTGTCTTACCCATGTAACTAGGTCTGCGATTGCCATGTGCCAATTTTTACGAATATGTCGACGGAATAGGCGTACTTCCCGATCAGTCAACGTTAACTTTCGACCGGGAGCCTTTCCTGGACTGCTATTTCCAGTTGTAGTGAAACGTTTTATAATACTTCACACTATAGATTGTGTCAAGAGGAAGAGTTCGGGCAATATGGCGCTTCTAAATACTATTTTGGTGCTGTTGCATGATTTGATTGGGTACTGCAAGATCAGTAGCTCGTCCCCTTGCCATGCTTCCGCTTAGCACTGATAACGATTGCTATTTCCTTCCTCTGGCATCATTGACACAGAATTGTGCGCGAAATGGCTGGAATATTCTCGTTCTTTATACTAAACTAACTTTATAGCGAAGTGTTGGGATTCAGAATACAACTTTTAGACTAATTTTCAGTTCTTTTTTTGTTTTTTCAGTTGTAACATTTGTACATAGTCTACAACTACACATAACTGTGCATTTTACAGCTTTTCGATGACCCCGCATTTTTTTAATTACAGTAACCTTAGTGAACGAACTTCATTCACATTGATGTTGCACTACGATCTGCTTACGTTTCTAAGGGAACTATGAATATAAAATGGTGCAAGATTCCATTGAAATTATATTCACGGCGAACATGGTGGTCGCTGAAGGCGGCTAGTTTTACAATAAAAGCTAAGAGTTATCTGAAAGGCATAAACGTTAATTTTAACTAAGTGAATTTTTTCCAAGATTTTTAAGCGTAATCCTAAGATTAATAAGTAGCACAGAAATCAATTTAGAGAATTAACACTAATCCCAAGAACGAAACCCTGAGTAACATTGCGAGAAATCTCACATGGTTGACACTACTGCCAACTGACCAGTCCTCTCTTCGTCGACTGGGCGTGGATGTCTCTCTCTGTTAATTAACATATATCAGGAGTATGTTTCCTAATCTCAGCATAAAATCAACACATTGGTGTTATTACGTCAAGTTAGTCAAAGATATTTTCGACACAGTCACAGTGAGGATCGAGACATTTTCATGCCAGTAGACGAGTTTCCCTTTCCATAGCAGGTCGCCGTCAGAGTGAGTGCTGATGTAGGTCTCCTCGGTGTTAGCTGGCGAAGAACTGATCCTCCCAGACCTGCCTTCAGCTCTCGGAAAAGGTGAAAGGCACCTTCCCAGTGGCGTAGCGAGGGTAAGTGGAACATAATGTGACTTTTTCGCCCCCTCCCGTCATCATCAGCGATTTAGATTGTTTAAACAGAGCGTTAAAGTTTTTGCCTCCATATCATATTTGATTTTAACCCTTTCAGTGCCGACAAAAAGTATTTCGATAAGGTTTGGGAAAGAGGTCGTAATAAAGAAAGTAAGAATGATGTTCACAAAATTCAAAAAAGAGCCTACTACGAAATAAAGGGAGAATAAATTAAGGGCAATTGTTTTTCAATGTTTGTTGAAAACCATACGAATAACATAAAAATAAAACATCTTGAAAAACAGAAAAATCAGATAATTAACTTCCAATATTAATCGTATTACTAATATAATAGCCCAGATCCTCCGGTAACGCTCTGACGTCACCAACAATAAAACTCGCGCCATAGCACTGCGAGATGTTAAATAGCATTATTCCATTGTTAGAAAACCTAAATTTCAGTAATTTTAAATTTAAAAGAGTAATTGTCGTTCTAATTTCAAATTGAATATCTCTAAAATAGTGAAATAAAATTTTCTATCGATTGATATAAAATTTATCTCGCTATGATCAATAGTTCCCGAGAAATTTTAAATTATATTAATCCTATATTTCAAATTAATTTCCGTTTTTTAATAGAAAGTAGTAAATTTTACATCAGTGGTATATCATGCGCGTGATATAGTTTGGACGCCAAATTGTATCTGAATGCAATCGTGGCGATGTTGTTTTCTTGCCAAAAATTAAATTAGCCACCAGTGACGTGAATCTACCATTCGTTCTCAACCGCCGCCAGTTCCCGTTAATTCCAGCTTACACGATAACTATCAACAAATCGCAGGGCAAACTTTCGATCATGTTGGAATTTACCTCGATGAGCCTGTCTTTTCACATGGACAGCTCTATGTTGCACTTTCAAGGTCCAGGATCCCCAATCACGTTAAAATTTGCACAAAGACATCTGAAGTACAAGGAAAATTATTAAACAAAGAAAAATACTTCACACGAAATGTTGTTTACCAAGAGGTTTTTTGAATAAAGAAATATTTAAATAATATGTAAATAAAAAACAATATTTCCTGTCATAAAACATATGTTTATTTTATTTGTTTTCAATCACTGTTAAACATTTCTCTCGCATATATATCAATTTAAACACGTCAAATTTGAAGGGAAATCTCTCGAATGAAGAGGCAATTTGCACCCGTCAAACCATGACGGGTGATTTTCTAGTATTATTAATACTAATAGAATATTATCAATATTGTTATAAAAATCATTCTGTGGGTGTATGGTGTAAATAGTCCAACATGCAGGATAATGGAGAATTAAGGTTCATTCACAAATATGCAGGAAAACACGTAGCACAGGTAACAAGAACAATAGATATTGCACAGATTAGCATCACAAACAGACAACAATTCGCTAGCAACAACAGTAACAGCACTTTCAGATTTAGGAACACAAACAGTCAGAAAATCACTAATAATGGCAGTAACAGCACTTTCAATAGCGCTCAGCTCACCTGCTTTGCAGCACTGCAGACGAAACTCCAAAGTCGTTCCAGTCGATCAACAACAGTACCGTGATCCAAGTGCGGTTTTTTATACACTTCCAATAAACCGTGACGTCACATAGAATTTTCAGGAAAAACCTGGATCTCTGCTCATAACAAAAATATGAAGAAAGTAATAGCATTTTCGGGTGTCTTCGATTTGTCACCAAAGTCGCCAAGTTTGTTGCCAAGGTCAGGGGTCTCGGAATGGCCGCTGCCCGTCACTCCATGCTTACCCCTGTAAAACTCCCTACCCATCTATAAGACTAAAGAGGCAGGAAAGCGACATTAAGTCTTTGTAACAATATTAATCGAATATTCTTAATATCAATATATAATATTCATCGAATATTATTAATAAATCGAATATATTAAAAAAAGTTCTCTCACGTTGTGAATATTAAGGCGCCATCGTATACGCAACGATATATCGTCGTGGGCACTTTTCGCAAGTGTTGCGAACGATGATATATCGTCGTTCGGCACTAATTGGGTTAAAAAGGGAAAAACGACGCATTAATGTTTTGTCACCATTGCCAGTGGAGTAGTGAGAGTAAATACACTCCTGCTCAAAAAATAAACAACAAACATAAAAAGACGCGATACACATTCAAAACGGTGAATTAAAACACAACTTACATTTGAAATATAGGTTGCATCGGCGAATGCAAATAGGCAACCAAAATTAGCATAAAACGCAGTCCCGCGGTCACACCGCAACGCCTTAAAAAGTAGCTTGCCAGACCTGTGCTTCAGTTCGCAAGCAGCGATAGTTCCGCGGAATCCGAGCTAGCCAAAGCGGAAAGCATGAGTGGAAGAAACCATTTGCACGGTGAGATGCGTTGGAGGCTGTCGGTATGTTGCAAGCTGGTGCAAGGCAATCTGCTGTTGCCAGAGAGATGAATGTGCATCGTAGTGTCATCCATAGGCTGTGGAACCATTACCAAAGGGATCGAAACGCCAGTAGAAGACGTGGATCTGGTAGCCGGAGAATCACCACAACGGCAGACGATCGCTACCTGTTGCAATGTGCCAGACGCCGGAGGACACTAACAGCGCGACAGCTGGCGTCGCAGCTCTCTGATGCTACAGGAAGGCCCATATCCCGCCAAACTGTGTCTCGCAGACTGCATGAAGGACGACTGTTCGCACGATGACCTGTTGTTTGTGTGCCTTTGTCCCCAGAGAACGACACAACGCGGTTGCATTGGGCCCATGAACATCGCAGTTGGACACCAGAGCAGTGGGGCCACGTACTCTTTACAGATGAGTCTCGATTTCACATCCAGAACGATTCCCGAGGGGCAATGATATGGCAAGAGCCAGGACACGCTATCGGGTGCCAAACATCGTCGAAAGAGACCATTACAGAGGTGGCGGGTTACTTGCCTGGGCAAGGATAGCAACGAACGGCCGAACCGACCTCTACGTGCTCGCAGGGGGTTCCTTCACAGCTGGTCGATATCGCGACGAAATCCTACACCCTCTTGTGCGGCCTTTTTTCGCTGCAATGGGTTCGACGCCATATTTTTGGAAGGTAACGCCCGCCCGCATAGAGCACGATTGGTGCGGAGTTATCTGGAGACTGAAACCATTCCACAGATGACGTGCCCTGCTAGATAACCGGACCTGAATCCCATAGAGAATGTATAGGACATGTTGGGAAGACGGATTGCAGGTCGCAGTGTACCGCCAGGCACCCTCCACGAGGCCTTCCTACAGGAATCGACATTGCTACCACAACAAGCGATCAATGACACTATTGCCAGCATGCCTCGCCGTTATCAAGCATGCATTTCAGCTAGAGGGTATCATAGCCGTTATTAGCGTGTGGTTCCCATTGCAAATTCTGCCTATAAATTTGTGCTGTCGTGCCGCGACGGCCGTAATATATGTGTTTTTGTTTGTTTTTGCTTTATTGTTTGATATGAGGTCTAGTAATGCCACACCTACCCCGTGTACAACTTTCACTCATATCCATTAAATAGTTTTTGTTTTATTCCGAGTTTTGCTTTTGTTGTTTAGTTTTTAGCAGGAGTGTAGCTTCCCGATAATAATATGATTTTTTATTCTGGTCGTGTTATCAGTCGCTTAACAAGCTTAAATGGCGCCATGGGTATGGCATAATTTTTACGCACCCTTATCCTATTTTGCTTTAAAAATGACATAAAGGCATTAATGTTTTGACTGCAAAGTACCCGCTAAAACTGGATCCTGAGGTATTTATACCCCCTTTCCCCTCTTTCGCTACGCCACTGGTCTCTCTCCAACCACTTGGTCAACTCGCTGAACCAGGTATCCACAGGCGACAGGATTCCGTCCTTTACCAGCTTCATCCTGAACATCAGTTCGATTACTTTCAAATGTCCTTACAACATTCTCACACAACTCCATCGCTTATAAAGTTGGCTCTGCAAACTCAGCTCATTCTGCGGTGAATTTCTGCTGCACAATTCCCTTCTGCCTGTAGGAAACGAATGGCGCAACACAAATCGCAATTGGTGGAAGAGTCAATCATGCAGGTCATGTTAAGGGCCCTCCAGCTCAGACCCAACTGATGGGTTAGACTCGATAGTGGCATACGTGGTGGGGGGGAAGCTTCTCAGTACAGCAGTTTGGGTAAAACTGTAGTCTACGGCGTGGTCTTATTTTTGCCATTTTTTTGGCGCAACTCTGAGCGTCGTCAATAACTTTTTTTTGGGTGCACAGACATCTCTCTATTGGTCTCATGCGCACGCGATGCCTGCGGCATCTGAAGTGGGTACCGGGCAAATTTTAACTTAAAAAAATCACCGGTTCCGTTAGCAGCAAAGTGGGAACCTGGTAGCTTCGCTTGCTCATTGAAGGCGTAAAGCATCAAAACGATCAGAATAAAACATACAGTAACACTGAAAGGAAAATGCTAGTTATCGAACCTTGATCCATACACCACCGTAAAACAACAATGGCGTCAGCTGTCATAAGTTGGTGAAAGGTATCAACAGAAGCAACATCATCAGGACTAACGTTCCTTCTGGCACAAGAATTACACTTAGATGAAGTTGAAACAATGAATATCAAATGGAAGAATTGAAAAATATTGCAATCATCAAACGGCTGCAGGTTCCTTCTTCAGAACATCAACACAAGCGAAGAGTCCATCAGTCAAACAAATTCCGTTGAGAAATTATCACAATTTACAAAATTCGAGCCGACGCAAAGAGGCGACCCAATTAAAACAAGGCGCAAGAAGTGGCGATGCGCAAAAAACCAATAAAAATATCACTGCGCACCCAAAACAAATTGTCGTAAACGTCGAGAAGTACATCTCTTGGCGATTAACAGTTGAGGAAACGAAGTGGCAGCAAGCAAAACCTCACCGTACTCCACAGTTTAACCGCAGTGTGCCTCCTATGGTACGGCTGGTCATTTAGTATTGCAATCGGAGGTTGAAAAAAATACACCTCGTAGTAAGATAAATCCCCTGGCCTCTGGAATATCATAATATTAATAGATTTTTTGACGCATATTTAGAAAAAAGCAAACACCTATTTTTTCACTCAGCAGCCTTATTTTTTCGTTTTTAAAATTACCTAAAAATTCCGAATTCCTTATTAGAACGAAAATAAAAACGAAAAATAAAACGGCTACATAATAAATTTCACCGCAAAAATATTCTGACTTGTTTGTCGCGTTCACCACTGAAAATTAATTAAAACTTATACGAGCATTAGAACGACAAAAACAAAAAAGAAGCAAACAAATATCACAAAAAGAGAAGAAAATTTCCTCTTTCTTAGAGCCATCCCAAATAAACTGTCAGTGGGGGGTAGAGGTTAGGTATAGGAGTGGGAGGCGGAAGTAAATCGATGACCGCTTTGTGTTCTTGGAAATGTTCTGTCAGGTTCAAACGGAGATGGACTAAATAGGCGCTCAATAATATAGCCGAGGAATTCGAAAGATGTGTCCCTGAATTCAGTACCACTTAAATATTTGAATTTTGTGCCAACCTAATGTCAGTGAAACAGAGCCAGACTTCTGGCAAGTAGAATCTTAAATACAGGATTAAGTTCCCCATAACATCAACTTTTCAGTTTCTTCTTACTATTTATTGTCTCCCAACGTATCTTGTTAAATATAGTTAGATCAATGCCAAATTTTGAATATAAAAGAAGACTATTTTGGGACTGACCTTGTAATTTTGAACCACCACCAAATGATGAGGGTGATATCTCAGTCGACCGCCACTTCAAGGTCCCCTACCATAAAAATAAGGAATTATGCAAGATAATTTAAATAGCATGATAGGGAGTACAAAATACTTTGGAAAATGTGAGCTCCATTTTACCACTGAAAAGCAAAAAGAGATAATCCATATGTACAATGCTTAGAAATATGAGCAAAAATGATTATAAATCTATTTATAAACCGAAAATTATTTAAATGTTACTAAGAACAGCTAAAGAAATGCAGAATATTAAAACATTCTATTCCGAAAGCCTGCAGAAAATGTAAATAGATAATAGCGCCTGCGATCGTATAGTGGAAATTAATATTAATAATTAAAAGAAGTAAATTCAATAATAAAAAAGAAGCAATTTCAATGACCAAACTCACGAGCTGGGAAAATGTGGAGACCGTGATACCGAGCAAATGAACCCCAAGGCGAGAATATTCTTATTAATACATTTATTTTTTTAAACAAAATTTCCTTGCTATGCATACAATATAGTAAAACATTAAATTAAGTGAATTCACGCTAGAGTGGGCCCATTGGTTAAAAAATAAAACAACTACATCAGAACTTTACCATTACATTACACATTTATCAAGTATGCAAATTCTTCACTGATGCATTAATACACACTTAATTATCAAACACACTTGCTTATTCACATCTAATTTAACATAAATTTTGCTCCATTCATTTTTTTAATATTTAGCACTGAAATTTAATCTGATGACATAAATGAATCCTGGCTATCTCATTAATCTACACCATAATTAAATTTAGCATATGCCCTAATTAATAAAACAAAACATTCCAAGTTCTACTTATCTTTACGTGAAGACACACTTCACTTTTTGGGTTTGGCCCCACTTTGTCAGCAGGCATTGAACTGTATATCTGCAGCATCAAGCAGATGTGGAGTTATTAGGGTTAACGACAGTTCCGAGGTTCCCGCTGCTTACACCGTCACTTTACGACAATATTTTTGCAGTTTTCCGTAAATCACCAGCGCTGCTCTGATGTCGGCGTATTTAGAGCTATTATTTTGCCCTAACATATATGGGACTTCCTTAAAAACGCTAAGAAATCACAAAATATAACACACACACACACACATTACAATATATTCATTTCTAGATTCAACGAGCTCAGAGTAGCCTCACGACAATATGACGTCACAGGAATTGACCAAATTAAAGTGTTGTTGTTTGTGAGATAATGGAGCAAGGGTCTTTTTCTTTCGGCTAAACTTCGCCAAATATATGATTACAAGACGCAATACAAGATCATTTGATGCACGTCAAATGCTTCGCGCAGTTTCATTTTGGAGGTTGCATGATTGAAAAGAGCATAACGACACAACACAACGAAAGAAAACTCGTTATTAGATACCAGCCGTAATTACGCTCGTCACGTAATTCAAGATTTGATTCATTTCATACTAATACCAATAATTCATTTCAGTAATAATGAATTTTCTTGCGACGCTGGTGAAGAGCCCAAGAACGTCTTTCCAAAAAATTTGAAAGGCTATATATAAGGAATAATAATAAGGCTAATATAAAGAAGACAGAGAAATCAGGCAATTCCATCTAAGACTGGAGCGGAAGATTGGATATCCACCGCTCCATTTGCCACCTGCCAGGTTAAAAATGTGGAAATATAGTACATGAGTAGATAAACTTGTGAACGAGGGGTGATTTGGGATTCTAGGGACCATGTTTGGAGAAACTGTGTAGGAACGTCCCCGAAGTTGTGTCATGAGACCCATAGCAATAGTCTTCCTATAAGTAATATGCATAAAAATAAATTACTGCATTATCAATAACATCTTTGTGCAATGTTTTCCTTATTATCGATCAGTTGACCCAAGCTATCATCCATTTTTTCGAAAACCTGAGTACATTTCCAGCACTATCGCACCAAACGAGAGGATATTTTTCTTTCCTACTAACTATCTCTGAAAGTATTTCCCAGCTCGACACAGCGCTAGAAAATTTTACTTCGTCTGGAAAAATCTTGTTGACCCTCCCAAAGTTTATCACTGATAGATTTTTCCAGCGATAGAAAAGAACTCTTTCGGCAGGTGAGAGGGGTGAGATATGTTTTTATTCTTTTGTGGAACGCTTCGAGAGAGACGATGCCTTATTCTTTTTCCTCTTGCCCTCTCCTTTCACGGCTCAGCGCTTCCTTTCAGAGAGGAGTTCTGTCCATCGGAAAAGTTTGTCGACGGGAGATTTCGCCCTCGGGCCTGAGAGGGGCGGACGTGATTGCAATGGCCATCGCGGGAGGAGGCTGAAACAGAAGGAGAGTCGTGGATAATATCTTCGAAAGGAAGACAAACGAATTCTCGGAAGAAGGTTTTCAAGCTTCAGCTAGGCTGCCATGAAATCTATGCATGCTTTACATATAGTATGCAGTGGAACCTCGCATAACGAACAAAATAATTTTTTAAAAAATGACTCGCTTAGTGAGCGCCGTTTCGCGTAACGAGTGACGAGGAGAGGGCAATTCCCGGAGTTTGTGCCTGCTGCTATCATATCCACGGAGCATTAATTTTGCTTTAATTCTTATCCAATTAGGTGTCTAGCACTTGTGTGTGCACTTTTAACTGTAACCTGTTAATCGAATGAGATCCTTTGATTTGATTTCTCTTTTCTCGTAATAAACGCGTATTAACTGCAAAGGCCTGACACGACGCGCTGTATATGAATCACTAACTGCAGAAAGGGAACGAGTCAGAAAATTCTAATTTTACATAATACATAAAAAAATCTACTATCGTTCTTGGTGAAGCAAAATTTAATTTAGTTTTTTCTACAAATGTGATACTCTCTTCTCATGCACATTTCATGCGTATTTCTGATTAAAAAACATAGCCATCCTCTTTTCAAAAAGGTTTTGTGTCTTGGACTTGTTACCTTTTAGCTGTTAGCGTTTCATAAGTAGGTTCTATTGGCCCCTTTCAAAATAGAGCTTATTAAGGCATGATTGTTGTCGAGAGCCCACCCATCAACGAGCCAGTTTCCACGGTTTTACACCAGCAGTTTATTAATAATTTTAGAAGTTTACTTCCCCGAACATGGCTACTCATTTTTTAAAATGGACATCTAACAGCTTCAGTTCAGGAAAAATAAATCAATCGCCAAGAATAATTGATGATCAATGATGAGTAATGATATGGTAAAAATATGACTAAAATTCTTCACGATTTTCTTTAAACTTTCGTAAAGAGTTTTTACCCCTTTTAATGGACACATTGACAATTTTGGTAGCATGAACTATGAGACACTAGAATGAAAAAACAATTGTGTTTTATGAAAAGTATTGTAGGGTTTTAGCCCAGTGATACTGAGTTATAATTAGATATCACAAGACACAGCAATAATAGGATATTAATTTTAATTAAGCTTCTTGGTTATTAAGTAATTTACAGAAAATATACAAATTAACATCAATCATAAATTCTGCCTAACTCAGGCTGAGATAGCGCAAATCAAGTCAGAGTTCAATCTGGAATCAATCGCAGATTAGCTGTGAACCCACTCGTAAGGAAACTGTAAAGTTCAGTAAGTTCTACTCAAGGTGAGTACAATGTCCGATGGCCAGAAATAGTGAATTAAGGGATTAGACCGCTCAAATAGTTTGTTATAACTTCCAAAGAGATATATCGGTTACCGAGGAGGTAATTGGTAGTGAAGTATTGCACGCTCACTTTGCGAGACAAATTCCGAAGAATTCCTCAGTTGCTTTCCAGCTCTCTGTGGGTGTCAGGGATGGCCAACAAAACACTGCTTCTTTCAATGAAAAGATTTAATGATGAATTCAAATGACAGTTAGATGAACAATAAAATGAAATGATTAGCTATGAATTAAAATTAAATGAAATTAGCTATGTACAGAAAACAAGAACACAATCAACTGTAGCTGCGGAGTTGCACATCTTTTCGTCGTTAAGGTCGTCTGTTGAGCAAGCGTCTTTTGAGAACATCCCGTGTGGATGTCAGAATGTCAACTGACAAGTTCTCCTTAGATCCGCTAGAGGCGCGGCGGGAATGACGTGGGCTGCCGTCAGCCTGGCACCACATCTCTAAGAGCATATTCAGCCAATGTTTGGCTTAACGGTTTCACAGGACTAGGCCCGAACAAGTACAGCGTCTCGGGCTGAGAGCTGTCTTCAAAATTCTCGATCACGAGAATTCAATCTCGACTCCGAATCGAATCTCCCTCGACTCTCTAAAAATTTCAGCTTAAGAACACCTTTGACCCTGCCTTCTGGGTGGCTTTCCAACGGTCACTCTCACGGTCCTTGCAACAACTTCGGGGTTATGTAATCCGGGGGTCGCTTTCACGACATCGGCTTCCTTTCTACTTCCGCTTTTCGGCTAGCTCGCTGGGGGGTCTGGTCACTCTGTCTCGTGGGAAATTGGAGGTCTCTTGGCACTGCACAGTATATCCCCTGGTCGTATGTACAGCATAGCATGAAGAATCGTGGAGCCTTCTTTACAAAAATAAGATATTTATTGGATGATTTCCACAACACAGACATTTTACACAAACACGTACATCACACTCATTACAGTCACTGATTCTGAATTTCATCTTAATAACATTCCCCCTTCTCCGTTGCTAAGCGATGTTAGCTGAGGACAAATCTGGCGTTGCCACTCTATTTTTATAACTTTTAGGAAAAGAATTTATTACAAACGATTTTTTTTAATTAAATTATTTTTTGACGAAACGATATTTTTAAATTAATATCTTTTTTGGCCAAACGATTTTTCTAATCTAATTAATTTCTTTTCTTAAAATATTCTAATAATTCTCTTGGAATTAATTATTCCCCAAACATATATATTTTTTATTTGTTACAAATATTACAACCGGAACATATAAGTCCCATCCGTCTTGATAACTGGAGCATATGTGTCCCAACAGTTTCGATTGAGTAATTTTGTAAAGAAACAAAAACGTTTTGAAATTTAATTTATAAATCAATGAAAATTTTAATGAAATTACACAATACTTTCCGGAAACAAAACAAACACACTCGTTAGCTATCAAATAAGCTGATGCAGCCCAGTGATGAACAGAAATGCAGCACCTTACGGTAGTGGCATCATGTTCTATAAATGGAAACTCTTTCCCAAAATTTCGCAGGACTTGGGAAATACTTTCACTAGTCCAAGGATCAATTCTATCCGAAAAGTATTTTTCGGGAAAGTTCTTTCGGGACGCATGTGTCCCGAAAGGGTTAAGTCTGCAATTGGCAAAAAATTTGTACTTTAAATTTTAGAATTTTAATTCTATTAGCATGATAACTCTATTGAAATAGCTATCTTGATTGAATTATTAAAAGTTTTAACTCTTTCAAGCGAAACTTCCGGATCGCTTAAACAGATTCCCTATCTTAACCCTTCAACCGGCTGAAACGTAGAAAGTCGCTGTCTGATGACTATTCTAAAACCGGCTCCGTCGCAGAAAGTCGTTCTTCGATTATTACTCTTAAACCGGCTCCGGCGTAGAAAGTTTCTCTCTGTTTATTACTCGAAATCCGGCCCCGAAACCATTACGTTCACCATTTAGCTACACAGAGGCCGTTTTCGAAGCATTCAGCTGAAATATTTTTGCCGTTCAAAGGGTTAAAGGAAGTGAAAGGGAATGGAAAATTCTCGCGGAGTTCCAATTACATTACCTAAAAAGACAATAACGCGAAAACTCCATCACACATTCGCCTCAAAATGAGATGCAAATTTCTATGAAATGAACTTTTCGAGGGCAATTTTGATCAACAAACGTTTCCATTGTTATTTAAACGAGGGACAGCAATGCCGTTTTCGGATGGATTTCTTCAGCAACAAAAGTGCTGGTGGGGGAATTTCGGCAGTTGCCCGAGAACGAAATAAAGTACGAGCCGTGAGCTGAGCTTACCTTTTTCATCCTGGAAGCGGGAATAAAAAGTTTCAATTGGCTATGAATCCGAAATTAGGCGGCTTCCTCTCCAAATAGGCGGTGGAGCGTCTCCGAGCGCATAAACTGGCAATAAATGCTCGTCTGCTCGTAAAGGGAAGGACTCTCTCGCAGGTTGTCGGGGCCATTTAATTAAATTGTTGTCCTCGGCCCCGAAAGCAATCAGCGGCGAATGCACGCGCTGAATTTTTTATGTCTCTGCCTCGTTCAAGAACCGCACATTTCGATCCCTCTGCAGTCGGAGATGCGCGAGCGATTGCGACTTGAAATAAAAACGATTATTTTTTTAACCGCTTAACTTAACAGCCCGAGAATACTCGTGCATCGAATTATCGAAATTTTAGTCTTCTAAACTAAAATTGAATCATTAATTAGCTTTATAATTTGACACAAAAAAATGTAGGATGCATAAATATCTTAAGTATCCTATGCTTTCTTAGATGAATGAAAACGACAGCTCATTTCCAAAACAGGAGGGGTCATCTTATTAGATAGCAAAGAAAACTATTCAGTTAAGTGGTTAAAAAAAACGATCTAGGAAATTTGCCTCAAAATATGAACTGAAGAATCAAAGAAATTCAGTAATTCATCCTACTGCTGGTTTAGTTTTAGTTTTTGATGGTGGTGCAGAGTGTGGCAGCAGTTTCTTACGATGATATAACAAGGAGCCACAATTTTTAGAAGACTAATTAATTTTATTAAAAACATTTAAAACTAATAAATGAACTCAACTCGAGTTCATAAAGAAAACATATCATCATGATAATCCATCATCTTAATAAGACATCACTCCAATTCTGCTATATATACTTGTGCAAGAACTAAATATTCCCATCTTTGGAATGACGTCATAACAAACCAAGGCTCAAATCCTCTTCACCAAAGCGGATAAAACGAATATTATGCCAATGTGAAGAATAGAAACTGAAGTTTCTTCCAACAGTTTTATTAACCCTTTGTGGATAGGTAACTTTTTAGAACACTGAGATCAGGTGGCGCACTTTATGCGCCATGACGTCTTTTCGAACCCTACTCTTATTTAATTACGCATAACTTTATTTTTTATGGTATGGTAAGATTAGAGGTTGAATGGATGGATGATGCAAACATTTGTGTCCGAGTTTGAGTCGTTACATTCTTCGCGAACTGGATTCTCCTCTACCTCAGTCTGAAAATCAATTTCTTGGTTGCTGTACTCAGCCGCTTCTCCATCTATATATAATACATCATATTCGCCCCCGGCTATTATTTTCTTGCTTAATTCTTCAAAAACAGCCGAATATTCCTTTGCAGGCACGATTTCCCGCCGTTTCGTGACAGCCGGGTTGGGTTACAGAGAGCGTTTCATGCTCTTTCAAGTCCTATCAGACCAAACTGGCTGATTCATTGCCAGTGGAAACTATCGCATCAAGTAGGAGGAATGTTAATACGATGTTAGACGGGTGGCGAGCTGTCTACCTTCAGTAGTTTTTATTCAGCTTATGATAAATACTGTTACAAAGCTATAAAGTTGTTTCACAGAGATGCTAACCTTGGCGACCTGGAGATAAATTTGGCGATATTGGCGATAGAAGGAATTTTCTAGAAAGACCTCGAATTGTCAATTTATTTCTACTAGCTTCGTGAACTTTCTGGAGATTACGTCACTTCCTACGTAATGAAGTCACTTACTGTTGTAAAAGTATAAAAGAAAGCTCTCAAGCCAAGAACAATTAGTTGGATTTTGATCAGCGAGCAAGCTGGTGAGCTAACAAGAAGCCTTATAGCGCTGTGTTGAGATTTAATCGTAATCTATGTTGTGATTTTTTACAAGTGCTGTTTTAATACTTGTGTTACGTTTCGTTGCTTGGAATACCTGTAAAATAAAGAGCTTTATTTTTTTAATCCTGCATATTGGACTGCATTCAAGACGATTTTGTCACAATACCCACTTGCGCACTCTATACGCTTTTCCTGTCCAAAAAGGGTTAAGCAACGCGACGGTTATTTTGGGACCGACCTCTTCATTTTTGAACCGTGGTCAGATGGCGAGGAAGACACCCGAGCTGCCACCTCTTCTCCACACTTCCGCACCACACGAGCAGGAGAATGTTTGGCTCCCTAAGTATAATTTAATGTGAAACAGGACCAATGCACGACGGATTTTCAGAGGAATCGCGTTTCGAGTCTGGAACCGTCCGACCCCAAACCCGAGACCTTCTCACTTGGCCACTGCGACCTGCACAGTTCCCATTATTATATATATAATATTGGGAACTGTGCAGGAATTGTGGGATGCGCAATGGGAACTGTTCAGGAAAAAAATCGTTTGGCCATAAAAGATATTAATTTAAAAATATCATTTGGCTGTAAAATAATTTAATTAAAAAAATCGTTTAGAATCAGTTCCCATTATTCCCATATTTACAGTTCCTATTATAGAGTTCAACATATTTAGAGATTAAGGAAGAATACTTTTCCGACGAAATATATTTTTTAATCTGTGCAGATTCAGCTAGTTTAATCAAAACTGTAACTAAAATTAAAATCAACCATTTATTTATGTGGTGTATGCTAATGGATAAACCTTATTGATAAATGCTAAGACCTCTAGTTTAGCCGATAGAATGGCATGCACCGTTTCATAATAAATCCATTAGACAGATGAAAGCAATGTATTAAATACCCAGTAAATGCTTCGTCCGATCGTAGCCGTTCACTTCGAAACATATTATTGCAAACTAATATTCGTAGCTAAACCGTTAATAGAACCTACACATCCAGCGCTATTTTCTAGTTATATAAGCGCTTGTGTCTTGTTGCGAAACAGATGCTGAAAATTGAATTGAATGGCGATGAATAATGAATGAATGCTCATGAGAAAGGAACATTATGTTCCGAAAATGGAAAATTTCCCCCGGGCGTGTCTCTGGTTCTCCAGTTTTTGAATTTTTGGTCCATCTATTCTATCTGAGCTAATTGTATATGAGGATTCATTCATTTATTTTTTCAAAAATTTATGTCTTAACCCTTTGAACGGCAAAAATATTTCAGCTGAATGCTTTGGAAACGGCCTCTCCGTAGCTAAATGGTGAACGCAATTGTTTCGAAGCCGGTTTTCGGGTGATAAACAAAGAGCAACTTTCTACGCCGGAGCCGGTTTAAGAGTAATAATCGAAGAACGACTTTCTGCGACGGAGGCGGTTTTAGAATAGTCATCAGAGAGCGACTTTCTACGTTCCAGCCGGAAGAAGGGTCAAAATTCTATTTGTCCGAGCAAAGAGAGGCCCTGTTTCAACTCAGTCACGACCAAACGGAGTTCGGCGAGTCGGGGTGGGGCAAGAGGCTACTACTTTTTGCTGAAAAATTAAATTTTTATTTCATTTTAGCTTCTTAAAGCTGGGAATTACAAGAAAGCAATAGTGTTCGAGAAAACTAGCTAATTTTTGAACTTATTTTTTAAATTTTGTTGTCTACAGTCTATACTCTCGGGTCTTTTAGATGTCTATAAATTTTTTGCCCCTCACTTTTGCCGACCAATCGCCACCACTGACCAAAGGCGTTATTCTATTTTCTTCGAATTTGGCATGAAGATCCTCCAAAACATTTAAAACGACGTATGTGTAAGGATTTTTATTTTTTGATTGCGTTTCAAGATGGTGGACGTTTTAATGATTTCCGTGTTTGTTAAGCGATTTTGACACAGTTAAAAAATTGGATTTTGGGTCATAATGGAGGGGAATTCACTTACAATTTTGTGATCATTGATAAAAGCGGGTTTTAAATTGCAATTTTGTGAATACCGATAAAATTAAAAACTTGTGTAAATATAGACATTCGGAAAAAATGCCTAAACTATAAAAGCCTGCTTTGAAGTGAGTTTTTTTGGCGCCCCCCCCCGAGGGCGAGGTCTATTGTTCAGAAAGCTACGAGTATAGTAAATAAAAAAAGGCGGGTGCGTGTATTTATATTCTCACGTTTGAAATTAGATACCAAACTTCTATCGACGCCTTTGATGAATTCGGATCATTAAGCACTTCAGAACTGGTAATTCACCGGTGTAATGATTCAAGATAACCACATCTCAGTGCATAGAAATAATACTTGAAAATCTGCTAGAAGGTTGCTTAGTTTAGTTTAGTTATATTTATGTTCCGTTTTAAAGCAACACGAAGGTTATTTTGTGTGAGATGACCAGGACGGCACCTTATCTGGCACCCCCTCTCAAAACTTCCGCACCTCACCAGAGGGAGGATGTGTTAGAAGGTTGTCTTACAAGGACAACTGTTCTTATTTTTAGTCATGTATTTTGCCATCTATGTCTATCAGTTCTATCCTTTGATGTCGGTAGATATTTTAAGCAGTATTTCTTTTTGACTTTGTTCAGCTTCAAGTGTTATTAAAACTTTTTCCGCATTCTAAACTTTCTACGATATTCAGTATATTAGTCTTTGCCATCTCTTGAACTAAATTGAAAAGCTTCAAACACATGTGCAGACATTATTTTTGCTTTGATTAAAAAGCTTAGCTTAAAACTTTTATCGATAACTATTTGAGCATATGCAATATCTATGTATAATGAATCAAACTAAAATTAATGCGAATATCGTCCATTTGAAGATAAAATTTAAAATAAATATTATAATATTGAAAAGCGGGTGCAGAAACTTTTCCGATCCTTCGCAAAAACTCTCGTCTGCAAAGGAGATCTTGGATTTCGTTTACTGCGATCGAAAAGTTAGTAATGTTCATTTGATTCTGCAGTTCATAAGCCAAACACAATAAAAATCTCAAAGACAAAGGAATAATCTGTGTGAAAACAACTTTGTGATTATATTTTATGGAGGAAAATATAATTATAAAAAAAATTATAGTAACTGTTGTAGCGTACGACCACCCACACGACCGACGGCGGGCCTTGCTGTGTAGAAGGGAATTTTAATTATGTTCCCAGTTATCTGTACCCTTCTGAAGATGGACACTGGCGCTTAAACGCCCGATTGTAAAGCTCTTGCGTAAAGTGGCAGATGTTTACAAGTCATTTACTATCGCTCAATGAGCTGTGACAATAGGTTGTGTGACGGAGAATTCTTCGAGATTCGTTATTAAATGGTAAACGAAATCTAACGTTGACATGGCATGACGCCATCCCTCCACCTGGTGCCTATAACCTCAAGGGGATACTTTTCTGTTAGCCGGGCGCAAATGTCGCCAATTGTGAACCAAACGCGAGCCAAGTCGCCAAGAGAATGGTTGTAAGAAATTTGGTGGAATTCTACATTATTTGGCGATTTTTCGCTTGCGCCCGTCTAACGGAAAAGTACCCTCAAGGGTTATCTGACCAGTTGGATGGATGCAGGGTGGACGAATACAACCACTTCCACCACAGGGCCAGATCCCACGCGAATGCCATACTCCGAACAACTTTAAATTCTCTCCTCCCCATGACTTAAACTTATGAAAAACAGCAAAAGTTAAAATGAAGAAATTATAGAATCAAAACAAATAAACGCCTTGTCTGAGAAAAACACTCTTAATGAGTTTGACGTTTACAGATGGAAATGATAATAAGCACTTAAACTACAAAACTTGGTTAAATACAATACAAGCAGGAAACACACAAATAAAAAAAGTTTGGAAAATAAACACAAGTAAACACAAATATCCAAAAATATGTTTCTGAATAAAAAAATTAAATAAGAAAACATTGTTACAGAAACTGCTGTTAACTACTGCTGCTACTGTAAACTACTGTTGACAGAAAAAATACTAATCAAAGATTTGAACTATATAATTAATACGCGTAGATTTCCTTGATGTGTAAACTAATTCAAGAAATATATTTAATTACAAAAAAGGAAATACAGAAGAAGTAAAGAATAGTGATAACAATATACCTTTTGCGCGCAACCCAGCAGCATCCAGTGATTGCATCAACAATATTGTCTACAATCAACTAATCAATTAAGATACAATCAAACAACAAAAATCATGCTTCAATAAAAATTATAATACATTAAGATTAAACAAATAAAATGGAAAGGAACCTAACATAGTTTGATAAAAAATATTCAATGAAACGAAGAAGTTTTTATTCCAATTCCAATCATCTGGACAAATCCCAAACTCAGAGAGTTAAATAGGACAAAAAATATAATTAAACTTTAAGAATAAATTTTATTATTAACAATGCATTTATTAGAAATAATTTATATTTATCTATGTATTATGTGGAGTGGCGCACGATGCAGCAACTTCCAATAGAATACAAGAAAACAAGTACAAGCGAAATAATTGTTATCACTATTGTTTACTTCTTCTGTATTTTCTGTTTTGTACTTAAATATATTTCTTTTGTACGTTATTGGAAGTTGCTGCATGTCTTGAGCCGTTCTGTTTAACGCAAAGTTTAATCTTTAATATCTCTGGTTAAATTATTTCACTTGCACTAATTCAAAAAAAAAAATTTCTCAGATTTATATAACACACTCTAAAATACCAATAACTTTAATTTCTAGATAAACAAATTTTCTTTGGATTTGGGACCGTTCAAAAATTACTTAAGCATGTTTTTGGTAATTTTTGATCCCCCCCCCCCTCCTCCTTGTCAGCAAAAGTAAGCAAATGGCAAACCCCCTCTTATAATTACGTAAGCAAACGGCAACCCCCTCGTTCTTTTTTTTTCACAAAACGTAAAACAGTAATAATCTAATTAAAAAAATTTTAGGACTTAATTCAAATAAAAAACTTGAACTCGACTTAAAATGATATATATATTTAATTTCCTTACAATTTTGTTTAAGAAAATTTCTTAGTTTATCACAATTTTAAAAATTCAAGTTTAATTTTTTTTTATTTTGAAATTTAATTTTTTATTTAAATTATTTTTCCAAGTTACAAGAGATTTTCGGAAATAAAGTGGTTTTAATGTCTTACATAAGCATCACTCATACGTAAGCACCCCTCCCCCCTTGTCAGCAAAAATAAGCAAATCGCAAACCCCCTCCCCCCCTTAGGTGCTTACGTAATATTTGAACGGACCCTTTTTCGGTCCGCTTTGCCAAATTTTCTTGTCAATAGATATAAATTCTAGCAAACCTACACGAATATCTGACCCATCACCTCTTGTCGGTGATGACTGATTAGGCGTTAAGGGCTTGTATGCAAATGCTACTGTACGCAAGTGTTACAACACCAAATGATCGGATGTGAGGGGGAGGGGACACCGTGCAAAAGTGCGCGCGGAATTTCGGAGGATTGAGACTTTTTCTCCCCTATATGATTAGAACTGGACGACAAACCAGAAGAGAATTCTAGAGCCAAAGCTGGCATGTTGTTGAGCCGAACATTTCAACGAAGCTCGCTTTTTCAGCTGAACAGTGAATGAGAAGATCTCGCCAGGTTCTCAATAGTTTTGGCACACTTGCGTACAGAAGCATTTGCGTACAAGCCGTTAACGCCTAATCAGTCATTACCAACAAGAGGTGATGGGTCAAAGATTCGTGTAGGTTTGCTAGAATTTATAGATATTGCATAAATATTTAGCAAAGCGGACCGAAAATTCCAAAGAAAATTTGTTTATCTAGAAATTAAAGTTATTGGTATTTTAGATTGTGTTATATAATTCTTTGAGCATTTTCTTGAATTTGGTAACATATCGAGGAAATCTATGTGTAATATTGTATAATTCAAATCTTTGATTCGTATTTTTTCTGTCAATTTCATTTTATGTGTAGAATTGATTTACAATTTAATAATGGACTAGAAGACGGACTAAATGAATCTAGAACACTTATTCTTCTCAGTGACACAACCGATTGTCACAGCTCATTGATTGATAGTTAATGACTTGTATGCATGTGCCGCTGTAAGCAAGTGCCAGACAATCGTCTGAATGTGTAGATAAGAAAGGGTCATTCTCACGAAAAAGGTACAAATAGCTAAAAAAAACTATTTTACAAAAGTATGTAAAAAATCTTAAAAATTGCATGGGTGTTTCCATTTAAACTTAATAAATAATCTTATGTTAGTGGTGAAGTTTTCTACTTTATTTTTCACCGTTTTTTCAGTTTTAAATTTTTTTAGATATCTACGAAAGGAACACGATAGTCAACGGAGCTTTTACATTTTAAACGAAAGCATAATTGACTAATTATTGGGCAGATTTCGTACATGCTTCATTCTTATAATTAAACAATAAAATTAGTTATTAAAAACCAGTGCAAGAAAACTTAACATTTTAAAATTAATAACTTTTTTAAATAATGGCACTGACTGTGCATTAGATAAATAATATTTACAAACAATTTCAAATAAATGAAAGTCCACATTTTCCGGGAAAGTAATCAATTATATATTAGATTAAGGAATGTTATATATTTACTTATTAATAAACAATCCAGTAAATCTCGTATTAAGTTTTTCTACTCTCTTCTCTTTTGAATTTGAGCATCTGACTGCTTTGTCTTTTTCCTTTTTGATATTATCATTCCTTCTAAAAACAAATTTAGCTATTAAAATGCATTTTATACATTATTGAAGCTTTAATATTATAAATTTTCTATATGAATTTTGTACCTTAATTCTTTTCGAGAATATAATTTCAATTTTATTTTTTTCAAAAAAATTTAAAAAATCACTACATTTCATAAAAAATATCTACGAAAGAACTTTTAATTGATAGTATTTCAGTTTATCTAGCTGTATCATGATTTTTGAGATTTTGTCTCTTTCAATGACAATGTCATTCTCTTTGTGGAGATGCTATGTATACGGAGGGGAATTCCACGGAGGAGACAAAAATTAAGTTTTGAATTTTTAAGGGCTTTGGTTTTTCCGTGGCTAAAGTGGTACAATTATTTTTATTAAATTCGATACTAAGCCTATTAAAATTTTGTATTTTAATACGCCGAGTACTTCACCATGCTCTAAATGGAACTGTTTAATTGGAATATATTCAATGAATTTGAAAAAAAAGAACGAAAATTTTTCTTTAAAGAACAAATTGTCTGCCTTTCTCATAAACTCTTTCATGACGATTTGACATGAGCTGCCATTTATGATATTTTTTAAAGTTATTTTCATTGTCCACAGTTGGAGACGTATTTTTCTAGGGACAAAGTGTAAAAATTAATTACTAAGTAAAAATAACTTTTAAAAAAATGTTAGGTTCGACCTTTACTAAGGACTATTTAATACTGAAAAAAAAATTTAAAAAAAATTGCTTGAGTGTCATTGAATATTATTTTGAATTTCATGTGTAGGGACGACCACGGAGGGAACATTTGTCTTATATTCATTGAAAAATGAGAGTTAAATAGTACAAATATTTTACTAGAAACGAATTGAATAGCTTTATTAAAAATTAACTTATACAAATGAACAAAAATATTACGACATTCGTTGCATTTTCTCATCTTTATCACCCCGGGATAGTAAAAAGCTCTTTTTCGTGAGAATGGCCCACACATTTGATGCAGAATATATTGACCTTATTCTTTTATGATAGTCTAGATGTACATAGAAAATAAATACATGTTTTTCACTTGTCTTAGCTGTGGATCTGGCCAATTAAAGTTTAACTACAGGACGCCACGCTGGTTGTGGAGAGAGTATAAGCGAGAATCATGATTTATTGTTTGTTTTCAAGAGGATTAATGGCGATTTCAAGTCTTTTGAAGCAACGTTTTAAATCTGACGATACATTTTCGAGGCGTTTTCTGTGCCATTTAGAATTACGGCCCTTTGAAAGACAGGATAAGCCATCCGCGTCGCACTTTAGGGCAAATTCAGGACCAGCGGCGAGCACCATTTTGCGGCAAGTGCCAGCTGTAGAGGAAGGAAAAAAGAAGCGCAAAGGCCGCTCTCCCTCTTGATGGGCCCTCAAGCGCTCCCTGGCGGCCCTGCAGCGAAGGCCCTGCGATAAAGCGTCCGATAAATTACCGATAAAGGGCCGGGCCCCTGCACCGCAAGGGATATGAAATCGCCATTACCCAGCGACAGAATCACCCATTAAAGGCACGTCGTCTGCGCCGCTCATCAAAGTCTCAGAAAGCTTCCATCCCCTCCACCTCATCACCACCGCAGTAAAAGCGGGTTCTGGCCGGACAATCCGGATCGTCGTGCCGGATGATTCCAGTATTATTGCAGGTCCCTGCGTTGAAGCTGCGAGTCCATTGATTTTCGCTCAGAGGGTGTCGATAGTCGGAAACGCAGAATGAAGGTGTCAGGCAATAAAAAACGAGAGAAAGAATCCTCTACCAGACAGCGCAAAATGGTCGCAGGTGAGGATGATACAACGAGGCCTTTAAGAGACTGCCGATAAATCTTCAGGTTTGGTAGTACAAACATTTAGTTACACTATAAACCCATGCATGTATACAGTCTAGTCAGTGACCGCGACTGGGTGACAAAAGGGGGATGGCAAAAAATGTATAGACATATAAAATTGCACCGGAGTATGGGAGTAGACAACAAAATTTAAAAAATTAGTTACAAAATTAGATAGATTTCCCTGACACATTTTTGTAATTCCTAGCTACAGTAATAGATATACTACACAAAAATTAAAATTAAAAAAGAAAGAAAAGTATAGATAGTTCGGCATTTTTGATAACAGAATTTAATTTTAAGGCTATAATACTTTCTAATTTTCAAACGAATCTTCATTATAAAATTTTAAGGAATTCCATTTTTTCTCAAATTAATAGAATAAATAGCATATGTAATAACCATTCAAATTTAGTTAAAGCTTTAGATAATTTAAAAGATATTCTTAAAGACAAAGGATTCCCAAAATCTTTCATTAATGTTAATAGTTTTTTTGAAAGGAATATGAAAAATATTTCTAATTTATATATATTAATGTTTTTTCTGATTTTATTTGTTATAACTGTTTAAATATTAGTTTTTTATTCTGACTAATTAGTTAAAATTTTTCTTCATAGATGGAGCTAGGTGCTAGCTTCTAATTCTTTGTTGCTTCCTGTGTCTTTGGCGTCGCCTGTTTTACATCTAAAAATTCGGCAGAGAGTGTTAAATTTAACACACTCTCTAGTATCTTTTGATTATTCATTAAGGATTTTGCATTTTGATCTGTCAAAATGCTTCTCATATTGATATTGGACAGGATTCAGGCCACAAAGGGCATACTTTTGATTTATAATCTTACTCTTGACAGAAAATCTTGTCTAATTTGGAATCTTTATGGCGAGTGGTCTTCGATAAAGTTCGCCATTCGATTTCTCATTCATTTCTTCCTTTTGAACAGTTTTTACTTTCTTAATTAATGTTTATGTGTTTTAAATATTATCGTTTTAAACTTCTTTTGATACAATCACTTGAGGCTGTTGCGTTAGTACATTTAAAGATGTATTGTCATTGTTTATGTTTAAATCTGCTGTTTCTTATCTATACTTTTCTTTCTTTTTTAATTTTAATTTTAGTTTAGTATATCTATTATTTGTATCTGTATTATATTAGAAATAGCTGCATATGCGCCTTTATTTATAATACTAAGAATTTTTATTAATGATTGATTAATTAATTTAAACAATTTTTAAATAATATTTTTATTCAAATTTAGTGAATTTATAACTAGCTGCAGTAATTTAGCCAGCTGAAATGAAATAAAAATTTTATTTTTTCGCAAAAAGTGGGGGAGGACTTTTAGTCGCCGCCACTACCAAAAGTATTACAGGAATGAAAATTTTAATTTTTGGGAATGATTTAAATACGATTGAGACTCTTTGGAGTATAATTGGCAGAAAAATATCCCAAAATTATCACCCTTAATCAAAACAGGAGCTTCAGGAAATCATAATTAATGTATGGAACCATGAAATTCCTGAAGTGTAGCTGTTGCATCAAAGTCAGAGGAGAACAAACAATATATCAAATGCCTTCAGGTTGAATTGAACTGATTTATTAGTTTTGCTGTTGAAAATAATTAAATTTTGTCTGTATTAATTAATGTATGACGGTTCCCACAAACTTGAAACTTTTAGATCTATGCTCTTTTTTCATATATATATATATATATATATATATATATATATATATATATATAATAGCTAATTTAAATAAAAATATCATAACATTATGCTCACAAGGAAAATAACAAACGCAAAACGCATCAGTAATCTCCTGCAAAAACTAACTACATCTAATTTTAATCTAATAATTAAAAATACTAAATAAATGCCAAGAGAACCTACGGAAAATTTGAACATATCATACGAACTCTGTTACAGTTAAGACTATAAATAAAATTGGAAAAAACAATCCAGGATATAGAGTCTTACTTGGAGATATACTTGTCTTTGATTTGTTTTAACCAGTGTATTTACCTCACAGGTGTTTCTCAAAAGATTAAAACTAAGTTATGTGTATACATATGGAAAATAATGCTTCTTGCGACAACTCTTTGCTCAGCAGTGTACAGTCGAACTTCTTCGGGCTTCCATGCAATGAAAAATCTATGTATGTACACAGAACTTTTACAGCAACGTTAGATTTTAGAAAAACAGTTTCGGTATGTTGGGAAATTTCTCTATATCGAGCAAAGCTTTAACAAAAAAATTATGTTTAACTACTGCAGTCAAAAACCGCCCTTGGATTTCGTTTATAAAAAGGAATATAAATTACTTGCAAAAGATGTTTCACCTGTTAAAGGAAAAATAATAAATAAACACTCTCCGATGAGTCATACAGAACTCTTAATTTCTCATCTTTGAACCCCTTTTCTAACATGAAGCGAATTGAGTTTAGCTGCAGTTTTCTTGTAGTGAACGCGGCTACTGAACGGAAATCTGCAAGTGTGAAAGAGAAATTCTTTACTACATTGAAAGCCAATATGCAAATTGAATACATATCTGTTCATGACTTAAAGTAAATTTTTTGATGGTTAAATTCTTAAATCAACTTCAAATAAAAGTAAACACTATGCACATTTGTTTTTAGTAATAAATTAATGAAAAACTTGTAACGTATATTTCTGCATATAGAAATTTCTACGTATCCCATTTTTTTTCTAGGAAATTAAAATTCTATACGTACTGTTAGATTGTATATATGAACTCAGCAACTAATTGTTTGTAGTTATAAACAGGTAATTGCTGAGAATTAACAGAAATACAGTTACGCTATCGCTTAAGGAACTTAATCGGCCCAAATACATATTGTTACCAGTTAGTTTGTTACCTTATCATCGAATTACCCGAACAGATGATTATTATTGTTGAATTCACTCAGAAAATAAGTAACTTATTGAATAAATTGCATAATTTCTGATTAACTTTCTTTATTTGGTGCATATACATACAAATACTTCTTGCTTGATTTCTGTTTGCATCAAACATCAATTATTCATATCTCTTTTAGGCTTCACAGTTCTAGACATTCAGTTCTTTTTGGCACTATGCATTTATTAGATTTTTTATCTAATTTAAGGGGGAGAAAAGCACTTAAAAATTCCTAAGAACAGAAATCAACTGTGTAACATGGGCGTGTTTGAAAAGATCGTATTCCAGAAATCGTCGGATCTCGAACGTGCGACTCTCTGACCCTAATTTGGACTCTGCCTCAAGGCCACTGTGGGTTATACCCGAGTAGAAATAGCGAACGACATCATAACCATGAACTTACACAATAAATACCATTTTCAAAAAATAAATAACGCACTTGGTCTAGAACCTACGCCAAGAATAAAAGTTAAAAAAATTGCACTCGAAGAAACATTCCTTTTAGGCTTTCTTGTACGGTAGAATGCACTTTTGAAATGGGGTTCGTCGCTAATCTTGGCTTCTTCAGAAACCGAAAACTCGATTGGAAAAGAAATCCGGGGGGTCCGCGGACCACCGCCAAATAATCCATCAGTCCATTCCTCCCCCAAGAAAGAACAAACTTTGAAATCTCGGTTCATCTACTGTAGGGGAAAGGCAAACACTTTATATCTAACTTCTAATGCTATCTGCTGGGAATTTGTTCCTTCGGAATGGGATGTGTTGTCCTGGGTCTTCCATTTCTACCCAGGGATAAAGGACATGTTTGGTTTTTATTTTTTCAGTCCTTCTTTTCCTGGGAGCGGAAAAGGCAATGATTGGATTCCTTTTATTGCTATTGTTGTTCTTTTTTCTTTTCGGACCGCGGTGACAGAGTTTTTGCAGAAAGACAAATTGATGATTTTCTTTCCTGTCTCGTTTGTTGAGTTGGCTTTTCAAGGCGCTCTGCTTTTCATCAAAGCTCCGTTATCTCTCCGGACGGGCAGAAATGGTCACGAGGACTTGAATGCAGCTCTCTCCGCCCCCGATGCTCCACTTCGACTCGCGATGAATCTTGCGTTCTAGCAGAGGGCCGGATCAACACCCTAGGTCAAGGCACTTAATTCTGCCCACCCCCAAATGAAAAAGCTATTTTAAAGTTTTCAGTTTAATGTAATAAATAAAACATTAATAAATAAATAACATACTTTGTATTTTGGGTCAAACTTGCATTTATCCATATTAAATGATGTTGCATAAACAAACCATAATTTGCGCACGATTCATTTTAGAATAAAAAAATTCATTCCTCTCGTATAATTTGGCGAACACTCTTGTCAGTTTTTCTGTTCATGGCTTTCAGGCATAACCTAAGTAAACTAAATTGAAGGAAGAGTAAAACAGGGTAAATAAGGTTCGAAGGCCTGCTGTAGCTAAAATATTCGACATACGACTAAAAAAAAGGAATTAAAATATTCTTTGATTATCAGAGTACAATATATTTCGCCACAAAAGTCACAGTTTCATTACTTTTTTTCTTAAAAATATTTTTATCTACCCGGTTTTACCCCACTAGTGGGGTGAAACCTGGCACTCATGTTAACGTTATGGGAAATAAGAAAACTCGATTTTCAGAGAAAAAGTAGCAATCATTTTTATTTTATATGACAATTCACGAATATTAGTTACAAAGTTCACACGCACAGCATTTGTCTTCTTCCTCCGCGCCACTGAAGCTTTCGTAGGCATAGCTAAGACATTTCTACATTCGATAGATCATCTTCTTTATTTAAATTAGAAAATACATCATTAATATATAAACAATCAATGTTTGATTAGTTTTTATCGTCTTCAACAGAGGAATCATCGATACTGACTATATCGGTCTTAGCCACTTGGAGTACCCGCTTTTACCAAGAGCGCAGGGGTTATAACAAACGAGATAGAACCGCGCGAGAATCTATATATATAATTCGCTTACGTGTCGACAATCAGGGTCGAATTTCTTAATCGCCGTTAGGCAACAGCTCGCGAGTTAAGATTGTTTACATTCGAATCCGCGATTGATTTGATCTGGGACAACAAATTTTTTCAAAATGAGTTTAACTTGGGCAGTTTCGATTATAAATCGAAATCTTCAAGATAGGTCTAATGAAACTATTGAGGAATCTTCCATAATACTATCCATTCGGAATGAACAAAATAGAATCCATCGTTTTTGTGTACGGAGCGAAGTTGCCCAGCTACAGGAACATAGTTGTGGGACTTTAGCACGAGTCTCTTCTTTTATACATGTGGCGAAGCTTTTCTGATCAACATTTCGGTGAAAAAAGAGTATGCTTAAAATTTCTGTGTAAAAAGCAAGAATTTTAGAAATTTTTTAAAATTTCGAAAAAAGGCTATTTTGTTAATTTTATAAAGTTAAAAGTAAATAATTATTATGGGTTATAATTTATAATGGTGAATCTGAACATGTTTAAAGAAATTTGTCACGTTAATCTGTGCTTTTTAAGCTAAAAGTTTGTGAAATGCGTTAAATAATCTTTCGTAACTCAAACTTTCTGAGGTTTTAACGGATAAATAACTACCCAGAGAGAAAAGTTATAACTTTCTTGGCTAAATAATTATTGCAGTGAGTGTGTATACATGTGGCGAAGCTTTTTTGAGCAACAATTCATTGATAAGAGTGAAAATTTAGAAGTTTCTTGGAATAAAGTTATGGCTAATGAAACTGTTAAGGAAATATTCAATTTTGAGTGCCAAGAAGATTAAAATGCCTGATTTCTGATTGATGTAAATAATTTATATTTGTAAACATTTTATAATTATACATTTTAGCATTCAAATTTCTTTAAAACATTTACATATATGAAAGATCAGGCTTTAAAAAAGTGAAAGGCAGTCCATTTTCATCAAGGAAGAGACGATATTTGTTTAAATCTTCTTTTATTTAGGCATCAGGCGTTATTTCTTCATAAGTAAAGTATTTGATTTGTTTGATGCTCCATGACCAGTATTGAGAAGTTTACGCCCGAGCGGCGCGTTGTTGTTGAAAGCTTACATGCTGGCGTGAAAAAGGGGCAGAAATGAATGCGCAGAACGCTTAAGTACCCAGAAGAGGGAATTTTCCCTTTTAGAACCTCGTGACTTGTAAAGAAAGTTGTAGTGCGTTAATTATGATGAAAGTAGAAGTATTTAAAATGAGGTGTCATTAAGATTATTTAGGAAAGTTAAAAAAATTAAAATATCACATATATATATTTATATTGCATACATATATATTTATGTATATGCTACCAGGAAATTTTAATTTTAGAAATTTGATGATTTAGTTTATTAGTAATTGCTGAAAAATGTTAGAAGTTTATGCCATTTCAAATAATTTAAATTTACTTAATGTATTTATAATTCCCTATTACCAGCAGAAAATCATAACTGTACGGTGAGCGAGCGAAGCGAGCTGGGATTACGTACTGATTCCAAAAGAATCACAACGTGATTCTTGGGGGTTGACGAGCGGAGCGAGTAGGGGGTGTAACCCCCTAGTTGGACTAAATCCTTATTGTTTCAAAGGGTATGAATGCTTAGTAAACGTATAATAAGCTGGAATAAATATAGTTTTTATAACTGTAATGATTTTTAAGTAAGGACAGTTTAAAATGAAACGAACATTAGAGAGCTGTCGTCTTAAAACAAATAAACCTTCACAGATGCAGTGCATTCAACAGCTACAACACGCCACTATGGCTGTTCCTTTTTCTTGACTAGTGGAGTGTCATTCAGTATCTGTCTGCTAGATAAGGAAAAATAAAAGCGCCAGAATCGAGGGTGCCCGTTTTTACCCCACTCTCCTCTGTATAAAATTAGTAGCGATATATTTAACGCATCATTACTGTCAGTAAAAAATGAAAAAGTCAAGCATTATGAGTGCAATCATTCACTCGTAATTAATGAGTAAAATCTGGAATTTTTCTTTTTTCCCTTTTTCATGCTGAGTGGGGGAGAGAAACATAGCAAATGCTTCTTGCCTATAACTGAGGTAGACAGCTGAAGATGTAGAGAGGGCAACGTTCGTGTACCGCTCACTTTATTTAATATAGAGCAAAGCGCAGTTTATAGGTTTCTCATTTATACGTCGTTTAATGAGAAATGACGAATTCGTCTTCATTGTAATGATAAAGTGCTTCGTTTATACGGCGTTTTCCCACGCTCTAATGTGAATTTATTTTTTTAGGACGAGAACTACGATAAAGATATCATAAATTGAAAATTATTCATAATTGATGAATTAATAGAAGACAAACTGTCTGGTGCCCATTGAAGTGTTGACGAAGAAGTTATTCCACCTTTCGTTAAAGACGCCATTGAAAAACTTCGAACTCATTTCCTTTGTCGAAAGAATAGCGAAAAAATATTCAATTAACTTAATTCGATTCATAATGGTGCTCATAATAATACTCAAGATCAATTATGACGTCAGACGACGGCTAAATATTTTCCTAATTAAATGCCTACCTGCATGCACGTACATCGTATAAGATATATATAATTAGTACTAAAGGTATGTTATAAAGGTATGAATTTTCTCTCTTTAATGGCAAATGTTTAATTTTAAAATTTAATTATTGATTTCCACGCTATGTAGTTATATTGCTAGCTTTAAAATTAATACATTTAAATGTATTTGCACGAGTAGCGTTAAATTTTTATTAACCAAAGTTGTTTAATAAAATTTCGGTTATACGTCATTTCATTTACACGTAATTTTATGCCAGTCCTTTGAAAGACGTACAAACTGTGCTTTACTGCGTATGGATATAAATTTTAAAAAAACAGCAGTTTGTATGAACTTTTTAACATTATTTAAAATATTTGGTTGTGATTTCAAGCATACCTCCCTCCCTATGGCACTTGTGCCCTAGTCCAGTGCCCCCGCTATGAGAAAACCAGAAATGCCTATGTGTGTTTCTTTTTTTTTAATTAGTGCAAAATATGTCTCATAGATCGGTTAAATTGAGAGCTTCGAGAACGAGATGCAGTCTCAACGAATCAAGAACACTTGTTTGGACGGTGGTTGGAATTTATAAACACATTCGCAAACATTGCTTTAATAATGCATCAAAGAATGCACAAAAAGAATATGCTTATGGCGTTACAAAATCAAAAAACACATATCAAGTATCCAATAAAAAAATTAACGCTTAAAATATAAAACCAAGTACAACAATCTATTACTCAACATATATTATATAAAATTTCAGTTTTTCAAAATAGTAAATATTCCCCAAGCTCTTTACAGGCGCAGCGAGGAATTTAAAAGTTTTCTGTCAATTTAAAGATACCATTCTTATTGTTAATTAGCCTCCTTCAGTGACCAGCTTGATTACCGAGAAAAAAAATTCAACTGAATCTCTTATGCGTAATTTTATATTCATGGTTCCCTTAAATTGCTATGAACATTTAACCCGCTTTCTTTTCGTAGCGTTGCACTTGTTCTCTTCCTTGTGTCTACATTAACTTCAAATACGCATTTAATTTCTAAGGCACATTTTACTTCCAGCACCATGCTGATTAGCTTAAAACAGGCTGATAAAAAGAATTAAAACATAGGAACATTAATATTTCAGTTTACTGGATTATTTCATTATATACTAACTATCTTGAGGACTTCCTTTACAGATTTCACAGAAAAATTGATCAAATATAAAAGAAGAAAGTAAAATCCAGTAAGATATTTTCCAAGATTTTAACAATGGAAGAGAAACACACAAATAAATATTTGTTTGAACAATGAAAACGGTTTGAAATGCTTTGCAACAATGAAAAGTTTAGTTTTAATTTGTGCCAAAAAATATTTAATTTATGCCTAAATATTTACTGAGATTAGAGAAAAAATCGTACGAGAATTTAGTTGATATCATTGAAAAGTTAATTCTTAAAGTTTTCAGATGGTGTGAAATAATTTTTGTGCTGTAATATTTTCGGAAGTTTTTAAGACAAAACGCCAAAATTTAGCTTAATTTTTAATTAATTAAAATTGCAAGAAAGGGCTCCGAGGTGCACATTTCCACCCTTAAAAGTATGTTTGTGACAAATTTTGTAGCTCTATGTCGAGCGGTGTGCCCTGCAGAGCGCCAACACAAAGACACACACACAGAAAGACAAACATACAGAAACACACACAGGCAAACGCACAGACACACACACGCAGACAAACACACACACAGAAAGACAACCGCACAGACACACACACAGAGAGACAAACACACAGACACACACACACAAACACACAGACAGACACACAAACAAACACACACACAGACAAACAAACACACACACAGAGACAAATACACAGACACACACACAGAGAGACACACACACAGAGACAAACACACAGACACACACACACAGACACACACATTCTCCTTTATTATTAGTAGAGATAATACAGAAGTGTATTCATCTTTATCTATTATAGTGGTAGATGTAAGAAGTAAAGCGCAATCAAAATTCGCATTTACACGTTATAGATAAATATTTATAAAACATAATGATAGTTTCCTTGTAAAAGCAACTGCGCTCATTCTTAATCCTCCATCTGCATCCATGTTGGAAATAAATAAAGCATATAATTCAATGAAATTCAAAACATAATATTGTATTCACACGCTTTGCCATTGCAATCCTTTCATATTGAGCCATAAATATTCCACCAGTTCCTTCATCAGACGATGCATTCGTTTATTCACAGAACACAACATATCCAGAACTGGAATCATTGTTTGCATTGTTCGGTCAAGCGTTGTCCCGGGAATGAAGTGGCCCTCTTAATGACTCCTGTTGCTCGCTGGACATGCATCCCTTCACGAACAGCTGTCCCATAAACAGGGCGGACCACGACACAATTTCTTTGGTCCGCTTTTCCGCTTTGGTTCGGTCACACAGGATGAATCAAGATGTCGAGTCGGGGGTCGGCCTCTAAATGAGAATTGGAGCAGACCAAGGGATCATTCATTGGAACTTCATGAATGGTTTGAGTTTATTGTCTAGACACAGAATCTACAAAAAAATTAATCTATTAAATCTATCAGAACCTGTTAAAAAATTAAAAATTTAAAAATTAAGCTTAATTCCTTCCGAGGGGGTCGTCCCCCTTTGGGGTCACCCCCTCATTTCAGAACCCCTTTAGATAGAGCTACCTTGATACCTCAAAAAATATTGTTGAGTCTTACAGAAAACCATAAATTGAAACTGCAAGAATATTGGAGAAAAAATTTCGAGTTAATTTGCTAAAATTGTAATCGTCCATAACTGAAAACCATTCTTATCTCTGAGTTAATGAATTTTCCCAAAATTTATCTCTAACAATTCCTATTCCGAAACGAAATTTCAAAAGGCTGCTATATACATTCTAAAAGGATCACCACACGCTAAATTCAATTGAGCGATTTTTGGACTCCAAAAGGGAGCGAATGAAAAAATTCTCTCTTTCGATCTTTTAGTACGAAAAATCGCTCTTTAAAACACTTTTATCGCCGCAAACCAGTTCCCACTTCCTGTCCGTCAGAAAACAGATCATGAAATCGGAATTCTCCTTCCTAGTTCGATCCTTTACAGAGTGTTTTCTAATTACTGTTTTACTCACAAGGGGGTGTCTGAGAAATCATTGGTTAATATCATCACGTGACCTTCCTTATCTCTGTTTCTCCCGACAAGATCAGCCGACATTTTATTTTATTTTAGCTCGCGTACTTCCTACACCATAACAGAAGAATCATTTTGGCGAAAAAAAGATTATTAAATCTTTTTAATTAACAACATCGATCCGGAAGGTGGATAGAAGCATTATGACGGGTAAGTAACATTTTAAAATTCTAAAATTGCACTTTAGAGCATTACATAGATCAGATATTTTTCATATGACACCGCTTCACGCCAAATCCTTTATCGACTGTGTGCAAAGATTATTAGTAGCTTAACTTCACAATACTCTTTGTGAATTCGTCATTATTTTAATATTTTTCTATTGGAAATTAATAATGAGTCTGATTTTCTAATATGACAATAACCCCACGTTACGCGATTTTTTTTTTGCATCGATCGTGTTTAAAAACTGTATTAATTAAACAGTAAAATAAATCAATACTGTTTATTAATTTTTCATTATTTTAATATTTTGGACATTGTTTAATAATTATAAAGTATCTGCAGTTTTTATAAATATTTTTTGATTTATGTGTTTATTTTGCTTGGATAAAATGTGTACTCATCAGAATTAACTTCCATTAATAAATATTTGAACATCTTGGGGGAATTTTAATTTGCCTGTCCACAAAGTGCTTGTGTTTTGGGAGGCTATTTTAATGGAAGTTTAGTTAATAAATTATATCTATTGCGTATAATATAATTAAAATTACATTTATGCACATTCTGCAAAAACTTTGTTAAATAACCTAATTCCATTCTGAACATATGATCCTTGACATAGAACATATCCCTGACATATTTTATACTTGAATGCAAATTTGAAAATTCCCGAGACATTAAAGATAATAAGAGTAAAAATAATAAGACATCTTCATCCTGAATACATTGTTTTGACACTTTATTTTTAGAAAATTATTTATCATTAAAGATTATCCACATTAGAAAGTTAAGGAAGAAATTTAAAAAAAATGAAAATTAATTTCATCCCCTGTCATATTAATCACACTTATTTTTATTTTTAATTTAATGTATATGTAAATTTGGTTTCAGCTGTGAATGCATGTTGATGATCCCCGAAGGTCAGCAGAGCTATTTCAGGTCCATGAGCTTGTACACCCTAAAGAAATACAAAATCAATGAGGATCCTTTATGAAAAGCCGCAGGTCGAGACCCCTGATACCAGTGATGCACCGGGTATGCATGTTTTAAATGTGTTTTGAAGTGCAACTTTGGGAGAAAAAAGATTGCAAAATTTAATTTGCCTGTCCACAAAATGCTTGTGTTTTGTCAGACTAATCTAATGAAAATTTAATTATCTAACTTATATCTAATACATATAATATAACTAACATTATATCCATGCACATTCTGCAAAACTTTGTTAAATGACCTAATTCCCTTCTGAACATATCCTTGACATATATTATACTTGAATGCAAATTTTAAAATTCCTGAGACATTAAAAATAATAAGAGATATCTTCATCTTAAATCCTACATTGTTTTATGCCACTTTATTTTTTCGAAAATTATATTTATCATTGTAGATTATCCATTAGAAAGTTCAGGAAGAAATTTAAAATAATAAAAATTATCTTTATCCAATATATTAATCACACTTATTTTTATCACTTATTATATTTTTTTATATATACATTTTTAGAATGTTAATGAAAATTTCTTAATCAATCTGGATTTCTTATAGATTTACTTTCCATTAAGATTATTAAAATTTTTAAAAGTTTTATCTCTTATTGATGTACCAGTTACCTAACTGATCAGGTCATTTATAAGCATAAAACTAGTTATTATTAATTGTGCATTGGGATGAGTGTTTTTAGTTTT
>BGPR01015295.1:0-37023 GCA_013235015.1 Araneus ventricosus
TTGAGTGACCGAATCTTCACTGTAAAATGTGAGTTCCGATGACAGTATGTCCCACGATTTTCAGAATGATTTCGAATTATGTTATCCATATTAAGTCCAATTTAGTAGCATCTTCAAAATTGTGCATTATTTTTGGACACCAGTGTACAGTGTGCTCAAATGGTCGTTATGTTTGTGGCATCATCGCCAGCTGTGCTGTAAGCTATAATTGCATGAATATCGAACCCACCCAATATGTGATGTCATCTATTAACCAATGGTGAAAAAGCTGCTGCAGTATTTAAGGGCAATGTTCCACCTGATCATTCTCTCGCTTTTGGTTATCATCTCCCTACGCGTGTGGTCATATGATGCAGTAGTTTAATTTACGTTTCAAAAATAATTCTTGTTTTAAACTCGTGTTTATATTCCGTGTTATATGCACTGTGTCACCATGAAATAACCCTTCCGGGGTAAGAGAGTATATATGCAATGATAGTGTGAAGAGTATATGAGAATGATAGTAGCAGTCTGGAATATGAAATCTAAAAAAAATCTTTAAATTTTCATTGAGGCATAGATGGAAACTAAGGGCTTTTTTCATTAATATTTCTAAATGGTTTCATTCCTGTTTTTCCTCCTTCTGTTTTGTCTTTTCGAATACAGATGTCGCCATGGTTCAGGTTTTTCTTTAAAAAAGTATGATTACTTATTTTGGCGGAAAGTTCATGTTAGTTTGTGATAACGTGAGGACATTTTATTCTCTCTTCTAATCGTGGTGTAAGTTTATTTTTATGAAGGCAATTTTTTCAGCCTGAAGTTTAATAATATTTTAAATCAAGATTATTAGCGTTTTTATATTTGTGTTTGGTTTTTCTTTTTATTTTAAAATAATGCTTTTTAGATGGTACTGATCTCCTTTGTCTTTTGCTGGGAAATTTCGAGCTAAGAGAAGCTATATTTGGCTTCTTACCGAAAAATTTCCCAAATGTTTTGAATCCATTTCGAATAAAGTTCTTAGCCCTTGATAAAATGGACTAAAATAGATCCCTTGTTTGCTTAATTCTATTCTCTCAGAATATTTTTCTTCGTTTTTTGCTTTCTTAGAATGATTTTGATTTCCATAGTGTGAAGTACAGTGTTGATAAAGCTAGGGTATTGTGCCACATCCATCACTCTGCCTGTTTAATCATACCTTGCACGAACTTATACCCTTAGCCGCTACATCGGTAACCTTCACCGCTCATATGCGATATGTTCTTTAAAGCGGAGTTGAGACACAGAGGTTTTGATAATTCATCCATATCAAAATATACAAGTCGCCCATTTGTGTTTACCAGCCCGGATATAAAACTCCAAGCTTTAGAAGAGAAGCACTGCTCTTTGTACATTGAACCGCTGAAATAATTAATTAAAACATTTGAATAGAAAAGGTTTCTGTTAAAATATTGGTAGAACTTTTATAAACACGTTATACACGTCTAAACTTTCGTTTTATGACCGTCCTTTAATATATTAAACTATTTTAAAAAATGATCAATAATTCTGAGTAAATCTGTTCAAGCAATACTTACTAAATTATACCGTAAGAAAATTATCAGTCTTTAAAATCTGTCTCGTTACCGGCGTTATCTCTAGAATGGCACAGATCATTTTTCAAAGAGCAAAGGGCGACAAATATAAGCGGGCTTCTGTAATTTCTTTATGAAACGAACAAATTTTTAAAAAGAAAATAATACAAGAGATAAAAAGTACACCACAGGTGTAATGAAAGAAAAAGATGGCACATCAGATAAAGTGAACAACACAAAATTATTGGCATACCAATTACCAATAACATTAACAACATATTTGAGATTGCATAGCGTTATTCATAGAATTCGTGGATAAATTCATATAGAGATCATGAACAGATTTATGTAACTTGTCTGTGGAGTTTAGATTTTTCACTTTTCTTTAGGAAGTTTAACGTCTGCAGAATCGAAATTAGTGCAGGCCAGTTCAGGTTTTTTTCAATTTTTCTCAATAAATCTTTTTTCTTTAAATGTTCCAACTCAGTCGCGGAATTTGAGAAGAGAACTAATGACGTTCTGGCAAGGATTTTCCATTGGTAGCCTTCATGTGGCCTGATATTTTGCATGAAACCAAAGAAAATAATAAGAATATAGTGAAATTTCTTTTATCAGGTGAACTTCTAAATAATCTCGCCGGTGTCTCTGTATATTTATTGGATGATGAATACGTTGCGATGCTTTTAATGAGATTCGGGTGAATAATATATTTAACGAAATTACCTGAAAGTTGTTTATTTAACTTTAAAATATATAGGATGGAAAGATTGCTTGCGTTAAATTTCACTAATAAGATTTACACACATAATTCACACCATTGCAGAATTATCCATGTCTAGGAATGCGGATAGAACGCGACTCGTCATAATGGGAATTAAAAGAAATGGATGGTGAAGAATTCCAATTACCAAATTGCGACAGAAGATGTTCCTTACAATACGACCGAATAGGCCGAGTTTTAAGAGCAGATCGGTTACAAAATAATAATAAAAATAAGGAAGCAGAACGTTGTAGCGACGCCTTGATTTGAGGCTGTATATAAAATCATTGCAGAGAAGCAGAACACATTAATATTGAAATGAAATAGAGGAATATAATAGAGTAAAGCATACGGACCATAAACGCTTAGAACAAACATTCAAGAGACAAAAGATAATTTTTTTGCTAAAACACACTTTCCGAACATTCTGAAGTTCATTTGGTTAGACAGGCTTAACTGCATAGACAGATAATCTGAACTGTACTAACTTTCGCTGAATCGATTTGGTGTCTCGCAAACGAAACCAACAGGATGAACTGCTGAAATGAGAAATAAACTCCTTTGTATGTACCATTACAAGCTCAAGTTGGGGTTTTAAGGGCTTCAGTCATTCCAATCATTTAGAAATAGAACCAGCAGAAGAGCATAATTATACAGATGCAAATATGCAGACGGGCGAACTTTATTTTTTTCGGCAAATGCGTCTCATTTCAATAATTTTAGGCTGGAAAATTACAGGAAAACAGGTATTAAGATAAGAAACAAGATAACAGAGAAAAAGAAGGAACTCCTCGGCAGTTTCGGAACGGGCTACTTAACTTTGAACCCCGGTGAGATCACGATTACGATCCAACAGCTGGATCCTTCTCTCCAAAATTTCACTCAACACCTTCTGGAGGACGTTTCATCTTCGATCAGATTAAGAGGGTATGATCTCCATCATACACGGCATTTATTCACGTCATTATTTACGTCGTGTAACTTCCAAACCGGATTTCCATGTAACGCAGGAATAAATAAAAGTCTTTTGCTTAAATATATACAATGATAGGTTTATCCGTCGCATATTTGAATAAAAAAATAATCGAAATTTGGATTTCCCTGGTAGCACAACACGGTCCACAATATTTCAAAATATTGCTCAATATTATATAATATTATACGATATTGTACAATATTGCGAATATTGTTCAATATCGTACAATATTATACAATATGTTTGTGCTACTGAGGTTAGGGACTCAACAAATAGATGCCTAGCTTCCTATATCTGTAGTAAATATATTGATCTATTTTCTTCATAGTTACTCTTCTTAATTCAAATTTAATAATTATATCTCCCGAGAATGCAATGACATTTCTTTCAAGTTCATTTAATCATCTCTGCAATTCTTATGTGCTTCTCACTTTCTGCTTAGATCTGTAACTTCTAGAGGGCCTATGTCTAGGTCAAGTTAACTTCACAGGATTGATAGAGGCGAGGTTTATTTATGTAGATGCTGAGGCAGTCGGCACATACAACTATTGACGATCAAGTGCGACATGTTAACCTGCACGATACTGCCTTATCTATCATACCTGTATTCACAAAAATCAGAAGTATTCCATCGCATGTGTGACTGATGATGAAGTCGAATCTAGATTGCCCGTTAATAAAATAACAAATTTAATGAAACAATTAAATTAAAATACTAAATCATAAAATCCTTATATAGCTAATCAAATAATACAAACAAGGAAGAGCAGAGCAGAGAATGAACAGTAGCAATCAGTGCTTATATACAGCAACAGGCTCGACGCTATTGGTGGATAGGCGACATCACAAAGAGGGAGGATCCGATCTGCAGGAAATCGCAATTCAGGATGTTGCCAGATGCCACCACAGATCTGATGGCAACCTCTTTTTTTTTTGGTTTTGGCGTGTTTCAAATTAAAAGTGTTCCTTACAACTTTGCTTTCTTATCAAAATAATCATTGACGTACTTCAGTAACCGTAATCGGTGCAAAATCAATTTCTCAAAATATTTTTGTCTATTCGTATAAAAGAATATACATTTCATTAAGTGGGGAGTAAACACAATGTATACTTTATTTTTTCATCCTTTATTAATGAGGCTGAATCAGGCACATGTGAAGGAAGACACAAAAGTAAACAACTCTAGGCAATAAAAAAACCATTTAATCATTCGTTTATGTTGCAAATGGATCAAAATTATCTTCTTTTCAACAGTGTTACATATTCACCCGTTCTGAATGCATACTACCATATTTATAAAAATAACATGTGCGTTTCAATTGGCCACTACAGTACTTTGATGATTCATTTTTGTAATATTTTATAGTTTTTATAGTAGCTTTGAGCATAAATATCGCTGAAATTAAACTCGAATGGATTTTCCAAGATTTTATAGCTCAATGTCTTCTCTGGAAAAGTTATCTCCACGATTTCAATGATATTTTCTCCAGGAGAGTAGCAAGAAGAATAGCGTTGTTGATTAATCCGAAATGTTTGTGATTATCTCTCTCTTAAGCAGTGTCCTTTGAACCAGCCATTGAATCGTTCTGTCTTTATTTGGCGCAACCTAATACCTCTTAAATATCGAAGGACTAGGCACTGATTTTTGACGTCACTAATAGGTGGATTTTCTTGTCCGCGGGATTACCTTGACAGGTCTAATGTCGGTTGTGTTGCTTTATGACATCCGATTACCGACGAGGCCATTCCCATTAAAAGGCTTTCGGCTTTAGGGCCGGAGGGTTCCAGATTCGAAACCCGATTCCACTGAAGATTCGTCATGCATAAGGTCTATTGCACGTTAAATCATACGTAGGGGGCCAAACATCCTCCCGATGGTGAGTTGGGGAAGTTTGGAAAGAGGGGTGTGAGCTCAGGTGTCGTCCTCGTCATCTGGCAGAGGTTTAAAATTTCGAGGTCCGTCCCAATATAGCCCTCGTGTTGCTTTAAAACGGGACTTTAATAAATCTAATCTACCCCATTACAAGAATATCTTACTATTGGTGACGTCACAAATCAGAGCCGATGTCTTCTGCATTTAGGGGGTGTCGAACCGGCAATGATTTTATTCCAGAATTTTTGGATAATTTATTGAATCGTTTTAGATTTAGCAGTTTTATTTTATCGATTAAAATTGTTTGAAGAAAAAATTTAATTTTTAACGATTTAATATTAACGATTCATGAGTATGCTTACAAATGAAGAAACAGTTGTTTTCTTTAAATTACTTGCCTAGGAAGGAGACTTTTTCATTAATTTCTTTAAATTTACTTAAGCCTATATTAACAAAATCCTATATTGAGCTCCATAAATTTTCAATAAGGATTCTTCGCCGTTTCATAGGAATACATTAAGACAATAGTTTTTTCAAATAATAATACTTCAATTGAGACAACTCAAATTGCCTGCTTGTGGATTGACATTTATACTATTTTTAAATGTTATTATTTTTATTTTACATTTAAATATTAGACAAAAAATTGTAATGCCATCTCTAGTTTGTTATATTTCACTTTATTAAACTGTAAAATAATTTTCATGGCACAAACATTCGAAAATAAATTCAGAGACTTATCAAAGGAAATAATTCGATTTTCCTTACGAAATATATTTTATATGCGTATTTTTAATATATCAGCATGGCATAACTTGAACTGTACCGAAATATGTGTTAGGAACAGAAGCAAAGTGATGCATAGGAAAAAAACCCGCAAAAACTGATTTCTAGCGAACACAGAAGTTAAAAGTATTTTCCACTTGAAAATTCTGTATGACCAACAGGCATACGCAGACTGTAAAGAAAAACTTATTTAAAAGAAAGAAAAAAAAACAGAACAGAATCTTTAACTGCTCAAAAAAGCTTTAGATATAATTTCCAGATTGCAGTAAACATAGCTGTGAAATCAGCTGTTAATGAAAGATCCTCTAAGGACTCAAGAAATATGAGTCATTTAAATATGATCATATTTTTCGGGTATCATACTGTCTATAAATTGCTTGATATATGTTACAAAACAAATTGAAAACGTCAAAAAAGGCATATGGTTGGACCTAGATATTTAAAATTCAGCTCGATTAGTTTTCGAAGTAGATTAACAATCAATTCATAGAAGAAAGGATAGCGTTTTAAGGATAATGCTAATTTACCAGCTCGGAAGTAAAATTCCAAGCTATAAGCAATAGCCAAATAGATTTGGAAACAGCCCCTAAATGTATTTTTTCAAAACTTTTAAATGGAAAGTATTTATATTTAAATAGTGGTAAAACTTTTCTAATCACATTATCCACATCTAAATGTTTGGTTCTATACCGGTCTTTAGAAGATGTAAACTCCGTTTGGAAAATGATTCCAGATGTGAATGATTCTAAGACAAATGTTATACAGCAATATTTACTAAATTATTTTGTACAAAAATTGTCATTCTTTCATATTAGTACTGTGCCGGCGTTTTCTCTAGAATGATTCAATGCATTTTTACAAGAGCACATAAGGTCGCAAGCGCAAAGGGTGACGGCTACAAAGGAACTCTCTGTAAGTGAATTTATTAAAATAAAAGGTTCCATCTGATAAAATGTAAAACACAAATTTAATCACATACACATTCCTAACATTAACAACATAGTTGCGTTTGAATAGGAATATTCATATAGTTCGTGGATACATTCATATCCAAATTCTGAATAGATTTCTGCAACTTAGATCAGACGTAATAGTCTTTTCACTGAACCATCAGCCTGCTCCTCCTCTCCTAAATTACACTCCACAAATATCTAGAGGACGTTTCATCTTCGATCACATTTTGAGGGCCTGAGCGTCAACAAACACGGCATATATTCGGTAGAATCCTGTTTCGAAACAGGAGTCCTGCGAATCATCAGACCAAAGCGGCCTTAAAATTGACAATTTATGTCAAATAATATCCCTCTTATAATTTGAAAACCGTATTTTAATGTAGCACAGAAATAAATAAACGTCTTTTGCTTTTGGATAAACAATGTGAGGTCTATCTATTGCATATTTTAATAAAAGAATAATCGAACTTTTGGATTTTTGTGTTTATGTTCTTTTAATATGCTCGACTCAACATGTAGTTGCTTAGCGTCCCGTATCTGTAAAAAATAAATCGATCTATTTTCTTCAATTTGCTATTCGTAATTGAATTTTAATGTGTGTAGTTGCCGAGAAGGGAGTGACAGTCCTTCCAGTTCATCTAACCATATCTGCAATTCTTAAGTGCTTCTTTCTCTGCTTTGAACTAATAGCAAACTTTTTTGATGTAGGTTTTGAATGTTTCTAATCAAATGTACACCTTTCAAGTTTTCTTTCTTATCAAAATAATCATTGATGTACTTCAGCAACCGTCTTCGGTTCAAAATAAATTTTTATGAAATCTTTGACCAAAATATACTGTTATATCATCAGGATAAGTATTAAATGCTATTCGCATAAAAGGAATATATAATTCTTACAAACGTGCAATTGAGACCAATAAAAACAAAACACTCTTAATTTTTCATATTTTATTCATGAGACTGACGCTGGCACTTAAAGAATGACACAAAATTAATTAATAGTACGATATTTTCTCTAGGAGAGCAGCAAGGAGAATATATTTGTTGATTTACACATATTTTTGTGGAGGTCACTATTTTGAGCAGTGTGATCTGCACCAGCAAGGGAAATATGATGCCTTAATTTGGTCTGATGTTGCGACTGGCAGTTATTTCTTGTCGGCAATCTTGGATAATGAATTGAAAGCTTTTATGTGAAACAATTTTAATTTCTCCATATAAAAATATATATTGATTAAAATTTTTATTTCCAAAATATTCGACAAGGAGATTTTGATGAATTTATGTTTCATTTCACAGCGATAAAAAATAAATGAAACGGAATTCTGACGGTCTGCCTGCCTGTAAACACGACAATTCGCAAACGCAACAAGATTAAATTCGAAGGAAGCTAGACAGGAGAAATTTGATATGCTGTCTTTAGATGGAAATGATATGTTCATATTTGTTAACTTATTACCCTCACCGACCCACTCAACCATATGGTATATATTTAAATGTAGGCGTTAAAGAGTACAATGAAAAATTGTTACATCGTATAAACATCAAAAATTCAATAATAATACAGAAAAAATACTCAAAACTAATAATATATGTTATACATTAAATGGACATATATTCATACAATGTGAAATACAGTATCTAAAAATGCGGAATATTCGGGGAGAAACCACAAATAAATTAATGTGTATCTAAATTATTATATAAATGTTAATTTATAAAAGAGTATTAAAAAATCCCATTGTAAAAAAACGGATCGCAGGTCTGCCTTAAAATTTTAGCTACAGGAAAATGTTTTTCAAAACTAAAGAATTTTAATGGGTTTATGGGCCAAATGGGTTTATAGGAATGGTCGAATGGAATCTTTAGCATGATTTCAATTGAAAACGAAGTGATCGGCATCTCCTTATCCTCGAGCAATTTTGATTATTTAAAAACGTATACCTAAAAAGATATGATGGGAATGGGCCGAATTCAATAAATTTCTATCGAATTTAGGCGAAGTCCAATCTATAGGAAGTCAGTGTCTTCGTCAATCCGTTCACAAGCGAACTCACTAATTCGAAAACGCAAGAGGCTACGTAAATGAACTAAGGTATGGCGGTTTGATTCCAAAATCATGGATCTGTATCAAATGTGACGAAGTTCAAAAATGCACACTGCATTTCCTTCACAATACTAAGAAACTTCAAAACAAGCTACTCTGCGTAAGTAGGGAAAAACGTTAAATAACACTCCCAGTCGTTTCCAATCCCTTTTTTAAAATTTTGTTGAATACTATCCTTTTCCTGCTTTGTTTCAGTTTTTTTGGGTTTTCTATTTATCTACTTGGTTTATCTTTCCTTCCGTTTAATCTTACATGTTTGTGAACTTTCTTGATTCAATGTACACCGGAATCAAAACCGCCTTCAATATCTTCTCCATTTTGTGCTGCTGCCAGAATGAAAGGTTTGAATTAAAAAGATTCTCTAAAACACTTCGTTTTCTTTTGAGGGTTTCTTAACATAACCCGTTTCTCCCCGAGGGATTTTTTTTTTATGATGTGTGTTTAGCAGGTTTTATTTCTGTAGTATCACAAAAAGTAAACGTCATTTAATAAAACAAAATATATTTATATTTCTCAGCCATAAGAAAACGAAAACAAACTGCAAGAATGACTAAATTCAAATATTTACATTTTAACAAAACAGTCGCTCGCAGATAAAGATGTTGCCAACCTGAAAGTTATAAATGGCATCAACTTGTTTACAACAATTTCTGTTTGCGATTCTTCGTTGATGTATAAAAAGACGTTTTGTTTGTTGCATTTGATTTCTCTGATTAGCTTTCATACCTGCCACGAAAGCGAAAAATGTAAATTGTGAATTTGTACTTCAACAAACGTATTTTGCTACAGTTTTCGCTATACCCCTCAAACTCCATTTCTAAAACTCTTCTGTCAATTTTTTCTCGGTTTAAGCATTTGTAGAATATCAAGCTTAGGCAAAAGAAAATTAATTTAACAGGGAAGAATTTTGTTCCGTAATGGTTTAGAATTTCGCAAGTATGAACGTAATATTCTTGTATTCCTAGTGTTCGAAAACCATTTAACATAGACTCATAGAATTCATAAATCTTATGGGGCTTGCATCTACCAGAAGCTGGGTACTACTGGTAAAAAAAAGCCTTTCAGACACATATGTTTATTGACAATGGACGACACAAACACAGAGATGCACATAAAACATACGGCAACGCCGAGATCCCAAGTAGTTCTATTACATCCGTCAGCTTGCAGGCTGACGCAACAACATCGCCGCCTGGTGGCGGTTACTTCTCGCTTCACTTTACAACATCCTCCCCCCCTTGAGACTCAGAAAGAGTCTCAAGCACATAACAAACATTATTCAAAAGATACAGTCTCTTAGGTGCTTTCACATATCTTCCAGATGAGGTGTATTTTCTCATTATTACATCATCAGCCCCAGGCAACAATTTATTTTTATTATCAGACACATCATTGGAATTAGATTCCTCCCCACCTGGTTCCTTATCAACAGATTGATTTGAATAATTTCTAAAGGATAGATACGCTGTATAGGGCGTAAAACTGTCCCATGCTGAGTTTTAAGTTTAACAGTGCGAATTTTCCCATCGCGCCCTGGAATCAACTCAATTTTCGCCAAAACCCAAAACAAACGTTTTTTATTATCATCACCTGCTAAAACTATTTCTCCAACCTGAGGATTACGCGAATGCTTTTCATTATGTTTCTGCACAAGTTGGCCAAGGTATTCCTTTTTAAAGCGTTGGCGTAGATCCTTCAAAAGTTTAATTCGATATTTTATTCTTTTGTTGAGACTGCTCGAATTTAACTGTTCAATATCCCCAGTGTTCGAACTTCTGTTTTCGATAAGGAACATGCTAGGGGTAAGAGGAATCAATTCTTCTGGATTTTCTGAGACATATGTTAACGGTCTACAATTAATGATGGATTCACAATCACAAATTACAGTATACAGTTCATTAGAAGTTAAAACTGATTTACCTAAAGTACGTTTACGTACGTTACGTACAAATCCTTTAGAGTGCGAACCAACCTTTCCCACCAGCCTCCCCACCAAGCCGCGGTAGGAGGAATAAATTTCCAAAATATTTTAGGAGTTCTGGTTTCTTTTAGAATTTTACTCCAATTCAATTTTGATTGATCATTAGAGACGCCCCGAAAGTTAGTTCCATTATCGCAATAAATCGTTCGTGGTCGTCCACGTCTAGCGATAAACCGTCTAAGGGCCAATAGAAAAGCGTCAGAAGATAGGGAATTTACAAGTTCAAGGTGAATGGCACGGTATACCGCACCGTAAGTAAAAAGAACTATCCACACTTTTCCTTCATTTTTCAAAAAGAGTGTCCCTGCCAAATCTATTCCCACAATTTCAAATGGCGCACAATCTGTTACTCGGTCTGGTGGCAAAGGTGTTGGTTCGCTTGACATAGATTTAACCTTAAAGCGTTTACAAATAACACAATTATACAGGACATTTTTAATAGCTTTCCTAGCCCTGATTATCCAATATCTTTCCCTTAACAGGCATTGCATCATTTGAATTCCGGCATGACAGTTTTTCCTATGTACAGTTCTAATTAAGAGCTTAGTAAATTCACATTTTTCTGGTAACAGTATTGGATACAGAAAAGATCTATCATCATTTCGATTAATTATTTTCGTTTTCACTCTTAGAATACCTTCATTGTCTAGGAAGGTTTCAATAAAATTGGAAGATTTTGCATCAGAAAGATACTGAACTAAACTAAACGAACTAAAACTACTGAACTAAACGAATTAGTCTCTTCTCAGAATATTCAATTTCAGATTGTGAAAGTTCAGAGTCTTTACATTTTCCATTAACCAATTTACAATTATTTACAAATCTCAATATCCAAGTAAATACTCGAATCATTTTATCATAATCAGATACTCTTTCTGCATACCAAGGGGGTGTGTCTTCTGCTAGATTCATGTTTACTAATTTGCTCTTTCTCTTTTCAATATCTACTTCTTTAGGTTGACAAATAATGTCACTAACAGGCCAAGACTCAGGGTTTTCTTCTAACCAAGATGGACCCTCCCACCATTTGGAATTTAACATTTGTTGGGGAGTACATACACGAGACAAAAGATCTGCAATATTCATATTTCCTGGTACATGTCGCCATGAATAACACCCAGTTAGCTCTCTGATCTCTTTAACGCGATTGGCAACAAAAACAGACCAGTCTCCATATTCTTTAATCCACCACAAAGCAACAGTGGAATCCGACCAGAGTGTGACTTTAATACTTGATGCATCGATCGCCTTGATAACAGAATTAACAAGTCTTGCTCCGATGCAACAAGCCATCAATTCCAACCTTGGAATGCTCAAAGATTTTAAAGGAGCCACTCTGTTCTTTGCGCGAATGAGTCTCACTTTACTTTCACCTTCTACCTCAGATCTAACGAAGACACAAGCAGCATATGCCCCCTTGCATGCATCTACAAACACATGCAATTCAGATGTTTCATTAAAGTTCATAAAACGTGGCAAAGTTACATCTTTCAAATAATACATTTCATTTAACCATTTAGAAAACTTATCAACAAAAGTGAAAGGCAATTCCTCCTCCCAAGAAAAATGAGATTTCCATAAATCTTGTAATATGATAGAATTTTTGTACCGTAGACAAAATAAATCTCTTAGTTATTTTAGTTTCGCATGATACAATTTCAAAATCAATTTTACACTTCAATGTATCCTCATCGAAATTCCAAATTATTCCTAAAACCGAAGTGTTTCCAGAATGCTTACTAGCATGTTTACACTCTACATTGCGCTCCCAACCCCTCAAATTAAAACAACCTTTAGCCATGATAAGTTTTGCTTTTTCAATAAAATCCTCAGCTTCTGAAACATTATGCACTCCAGTTAAACAACTATCAACGTAGAAAGAACATTTAAGTTTCTGTACAACATCATAAAATTCTGTATAATTTTCAAGAAGATGCATAATTGTAGCAGTCAATAAAAAGGGACTCGAAGAAACACCAAACACAATTCTACAATGTCTGTAAATCAATCCTACATCATTACAAGGATAAAAAAAATCTCAGAAAGTCTCTATCCTTAGGTGCAACAGACAACATTAAGAATGCCTTTTCTATATCCGCACTAATACCGATTGGATACATTCTAAATCGATCAAGAATATCAGGTATTAATTCTATAAGATTAATTCCCTTATATAAACATTCGTTCAAAGAAGGATTCCCCCTCTGAGAGGCAGAAGCGTCAAAAACCGGACGAATTTTAGTAGTTTGGCTATCTAATTTAATCACTGGCCGGTGTGACAAACAATGGAATTCTTTATTCAATTCGAAATCAGGCACGCGTTCAATAATGTTCAACTTTTCCCAATCCTGGAATACTTTCTGATAATCCGAAAAAAATTCCCCTTTTCCAGATCTGTTAATCATTCTTTCGTGTCTTTTCCAGACTAACTCTTTATTACTGGGTAAATTCTTAGAATCATATTTCCAAGGAAGTTCTACTTCATATCTTCCATCAGGAAGAATTTTCACTTTGTCATTAAAATCATTTAAATCAAGATCGCCCTTTTCTTTTTCAGTTTCGGTTGGGCTCGATATCCCTAAAACCTCAAGTTGTCAAAGTTTATTTATCGGTACGTTCATGGAATGCATTGATAATGTCGTTAAAATATTATCCTTTTCACATGAGCCCTTTCCAAATACAGTCCAACCTAGTTTCGTTTCTACGGCTGTTAAGCCGGACTCTAATTCAACTGTATTTCCTGTCAATAATTTTCCTAAGACATCTGCTCCGATCAAAAGATTAATTTCCGTTTCATTTCGAAAAGAATCAGTAAAATCTATTTTCTTTCTTTTTAATTCATTCAAGATCTGTTTATTCTCAATCCTAGGTATAAAACCGCAAATCGTTTTTTCTGAAAGAACTTCAAAACTACAAGAAAAAGTTATATTTAAATTACTGATCTCGACCGGAAATACTTCATGATATGTTGGTTTAGTTTCTTTCCCCCCGAACAGCGCATGAATCACTGTTTCGGTTCTAAGAGGAGATGCTTTAAGCTGATCTATGATTTTTTCGCTGATGTAGTTACTTTGTGATCCAGAGCCCATCACAACGCGAATTAATTCTTGTTGACCTTGATAACGAATAAGAACGCAAAGAGTTTGCAAAAAGATAGTTTCGCTTTTGCTGCAATTAGAGAGGGAATTTTCAGGTTTTGGAACACATTTAGATTCATTATTTTTATCACACATTATATCAAAATGACGATTATTACAATGAGAACAATTCAATTGATTTTTAACATTACAAAATTTACTTAAATGACCAGCTTTCTTTAAACAAGAAAAACATGCACCTTTCTTTAACAATAATTTTTGTTTAGCAGCTAAAGTCATTTTCCTTGCGGAAAAACATTTTTCACTAGGATGTGATTTATCACAAAAAATACAGTTATGAATTCTCTTACCTGGTGTTTGAAGACTTACTAAAGCTGACGCTGTTGTTGACTCGGATTGTTTTACGTGATCATTATGTAGTTCCTTTCGTCGAGAACTCTGGTTGGAGGCGAAACCAGTCCGTGCTAAATTGACCATTTCTTCCCCTTTAACTTCCTGACGAAGAAAATTCATCAATTGTTCTAAAGTTCTGGATTCTTTAGTCTCTGTCAAGCTATGATTTCGGCTCCTTTCTCAGGCCACTAACACTTCTTCAGGTAAGCAGGACTCCACCAACGGACTTAGAAAATCTCCATATTTTTCTTGCGTTCTTCCTAAACTCTCCAGGGCTCGTATTTTTGCTTCCAACTCGTCATATAATGCTGGAAGATCTGTTTTTGAGCGTCCGGTGGCCGCGTTTTTCATGACCATGGACAACAGATCTCTTACATATATCTGCACCAATAGATCATTTCTTCCAAAGCGTTCCTGAAGCTGCGAAATCGCTTTCTGGTAATTATCCGCTGTTGCCGGGAAACTTTCAACCACACGAGCAGCCTTTGATTTTGGCACAACAGCTTGTAGAAGATACTGGAATTTATCTTCGTTCGGTATACTTGTATCTTCATGTATTTTTCGAAATTGGCTCCAAAAACTCAAATAATTTTTAGCATCTCCGTCGAATTTCTTCAGCTCAATCTTCGGGAGCTTAAATTTTCTCTTTTCAGAGAAATCCTTAGTACTCGAGTCTTTCAAATACAATTGTTCGATTTGCGAACAAAGTTCAATACTTATCTCGGTACTTCTCAGCAGACAAAAAGTCTTCTTCATATGCCTGTTCGGCATCTTCAGTTTTCAAAATCAGGTTCGTAATTTCTGCCTGGCATGTTTCCAAGCGCGCAAATTTATCGCTAATCTGCGATTTCAAAATCGAAAGTTGCGTCAGTTCAGGAGCTTCTTTTAAAAGCTCGTCATCAATTTTCTTAGCATATACCGTAAAAGAGGTACGGAAAGATTTCCTCTGTGTTTTCAGCAGTGTCAAATCCATTGTCATGTCGAGAACAGAATTCACAAAAGTACTAATCCAAAGTACTCGCCGTCCCGCCGAGGGTACCACTATGTTCGAAAACCATTTAACATAGACTCATAGAATTCATAAATCTTATGGGGCTTGCATCTACCAGATGCTGGGTACTTTGGCCAAATAAAAAAAAGCCTTTCAGACACATATGTTTATTGACAATGGACGACACAAATACAGAGATACACATAAAACATACGGCAACGCCGAGATCCCAAGTAGTTCTATTACATCCGTCAGCTTGCAGGCTGACGCAACAACATCGCCGCCTGGTGGCGGTTACTTCTCGCTTCACTTTACAACACCTAGTAAAATTTATTAACTTGCGCAAAACCAGCAAAGCCAAGGTATTCAGTCAAAGTATCAACTTTTAATTGGAATGTTACCTTAACTAAAGGAAAATGTTCCTTTTTTCAGAATTCTCAACTCCCAATGGATTTATGCAAACTGCTTTTGAAATTTCGGATTGATGGCTGAGTAATTTTCAGAACATTTCAGCAAAATCTTTGAAGTTCTTATTGACTCGAAACAGCAGATGAAATGCTGCTTAAATATTCTATACTATTGTTCTCTGATTTTTGTAATATTTTCAGAGGCACCAACGGTTCATTAAGGGATTAAATTAGTATGTGGATTCTCTTCATCAAATCCCTTCCCCTCTACAAAGCAGAGAAATTTCGACTTCAAAACAGCAACTAACTGTGGAATCATAATGTTGATTTATTTAAAGTTCAATAGTTTTAAGATAACTGTAAACAAGTAAGGGAAAAGCAGGTTGTATGGCCACTTAAGGAAAATTTTATATAAAATTTATACTATTTGTTTTAATGTGAACTATAATTGATCAAAACCAACATTGAATACTTTTCTTCATGTTGATTATATTTAATAAATTTATCTAAGCTATGAAAATCACATAATGATAAATAATTTTTAATTCGATACTTTACAAAAAATTAAACATGGCGGGTAGTGCGAGCCACACTAAAGAACAAGAGATTTAAATTAAAAACAAATAATTTTTGGAGTACATAGGGTATATTTTATAATGTAGCCAGATTGTAATAATAGCAATAAATTGTTTTACATTTCCACCGTTTTCCTATTAAATATTTCATTTTAGTTAGTTAATATTTATTTAATCAATTTTTCTTCTGTGCAGTGTAGTTCTTTGAACAACGAAATAGTTGGATGCAGCCCTTTCAGACATTTTAGTTTCCAAAACGCAGGCAATTGAAATGAGTTTAGTCATATTAAGGTTCTTGTTTGAAGCAACTCGAGGGATATTTTAGGAAGGACCTCGTTATTTTGAACTACGGTCACATGACGAGAACGGCACCTGAGCTGGCATCTCCATTCTTCAGAAGGTGCGAACCAGACAAACGGAAGGGTGCTTTATACGCAAGTATGATTTATCGTGCTATAGGCTCCGTACTTGACAAAGTTTTGATGGAATCGGGTTTCGAACCTGGAACCCTCCTCTCCCGAAGGCAAGGCCTTAGCAATAGGCACCACGGGAATTCCTGCAATTACAAGCTTCATGGCATCCACAGATCACTCTCTTCGAAACTCGCCTTCAGGCTTCTTCAGTAGTTAGGCATTCTTTCGTATAGTGAAAAAATATGTTTAACTCGCATGGCCCATAGAGCCCGATTTTCGCATGGCCCATACTACCAGACCAACTCGGAAAATAAAAATATAGTCACGACTAAAGTCGGTGAAAGGAAGCAAGATGAAACTTTCACGCCAACTCTTAATAAAGTAAGCTAAATAATAATATTTTTTCATAATTTTATTCTTTCCTTAGAAGTGCAAAGAATCGTCAAAAAATATACGAAGCAGCCACTTATAGGGTCGCAAACACAGGAAATTAACTGAGGAACGACACAAAGTAGTTGGGTCATCCAGGTACCTGCAAGGCAGACTGGTGCTATGGCAGTGTTGTAGGCAAAATAATGGGCTGCTATGTACAGGCAGGCCATAGAAACCCTAGATGGCCCATACTTTCCGCCGTTCTACTATATAAGACAATTTGTAGAATTTTTAATTTAGATAATTTAAGATATATGAGTTATTTAAAGATGATAATATTTTTCGGGTATCATACTTTCTGCAAATCAGTTGATACATGTTACAAAAATAATTAAATACGTAATACAGGGCATATGGTTGGACCAAGATATTTCAAATTTCGCCCGCAGTTAGTTTTCGGCAGTTGGTTAATAAATAATTCCTGGAAAAATAGCTAACGCTTTGCAGTATAATGCTAATTTGTATTCACCAGCTCGGATATAAAAATCCAAACTATAAATAAAAACCCAAGTTAGAAAAGGGATTCCGAAGTCTTTATTATAAAAAAATTTAAATATAAAAAGCTTTTATTAAAATAGTGGTAAAACTTTAATGAATACATTATCCACATCGAATTGATTGGTTTCATATAAGTCTTTTAATGTAGAAGCTACATATGTAAAATTATTCCAGATGTGACTGGTTCTAAGGCAAAAAATTCGAGCCATACTTAATTTTGGTAAAGTGAAAAAAATATGTTTTTCTCGCGTGGCCCAAACTACCCGACCGACATTAAAACGAAAAATATAGTCATGATTCAAGTCGGTTAAAGGTAGCAAGATGAAACTTTCACGCAATAATCTTAATAAAGTAAGCTAAATAATAAAATTTTTTCTTAATTTTATTCTTTCTTTTAGTAGTGCAAAGAATTGTTAAAAATTATACGAAGCAACCAATTATAGGGTCACAAACAAAGAAAATTAACTGAGAAACGACACAAAGCAGTTTCATCAACCATCCACCTGTACGGCAGACTGATGCTATGGCTGTACTGTAGGCAAAGTAATTTGTTGCTTTGAGCCGGCTGGCTCTAGAAACAGTCGATGGCCCATACTACCCGGCGTATCGCTATTTAAGACAATTTGTAGTATTTCAAAGCGACGAAGAAGTTAAAAGCGGTCTTTCACAAAAAATTAAGTTTTCATACAATTATTATGTTTTATATGTTTACAAAAATTTATTTTTTCCATTAATTTATCTAATTTTTTAAATTTTTTGTAAGTATCATTCTTCTTAAATGTCTTTTCATTGTGTGTTAACATTCTCATAAATGAAATTATCAGACATTATTTACCTGAATTTTGTTCGTAAAATATTTACTTAATTAAATTTACTTAATTAATTAACAGATAATTAATCTCTGCAAATATTGAAGTATTATATTGTCATCGAGAAAATGTAAGTGTACAAAATTTGGTTAACATGGAGTTTAGGGTGCGTACTCACTTCGTTTCCCTTAAGCTCGCCAATTGTTTGGAGCCAAGAGAGAGATTGTAAGAACATTTGTTTTGGATGAGAGTTGAAAATTTTTTCGGCGTTGTTTGCGCATACGTAGACAGTGATTTGTTTACCGGTTTACGGCACATGCCCTTAATTTTTCTTCATTTCATTTGGTCCAATGTCTGCTCTCTTCGATTTGATTGGTCGGCGTACGAATTTGAATAATATTTCGTTTGGAATTCTTGATCATTTATCAAACGATTTTTTTCAATAACCGTTCACTTCTCTTCTGAAGATTCTCGTTCATTTACTTCGATGATTCCGTTCTCTGTGTTACTGATTATGGCTTCTAAATATCGAGCAAGGAATGTTTTTCATGGAAACAATGATTCCCTTGCTACCTTTCATCGTCTTCAGGCGTCGTGGTTTTCCTGTGTTCGTACTTTCCTTGTGAGTTTCGTTTCTCAATGAAAAACGCGAAGCTACGAATGCCCCGCTTTGCTGAAAGCGAAGCCGCTGATGTTTATTTAAGTTAAAAAAATTGCCCGGTGCACACTTGCAATGCCGAAGGCATTGCGTGATCAATCTTACGTTTTGAGATGCCGTAGGCATCGAATGCGCAGGAAACATATAAAAAACTCACTGAACATCCTAAACAGTGTTTGGAGAAGACAAATAATATTGCGCCAAAGAAAATAATACGCACCCTAAATTCCAGGTTCACACAAAATTTTAAAGCTCTCAGGCTGTGAGTGAAAACTGCATCAAAACATTCCATTGCTAAAAACATAAAGAAATTAATGTTAAATAAAATTGTTTTAAACGTATTACAGAAGCTTTTGAGAAATAAAAAAATTAACCTTTTACATGCCAATGTTTCCAATTGAGAACATCAATTGGAAAATTCATTTAAAATTAAAGTATCGTTCATATATTTTTGAAAAAATTGTTCATTATAATTTAAAGCTTGATTTTTTGACAAATAAAAATTGGGCAATGTACAGAAATTCCTAATTTTTTTAAATTTTAATTTGCGCGCGGCATAAAAATTAAATTACTAAAGGATTAAAAAGCGATCCAAAATTTCTAAAAATCTGTACACATAAGTTAAAAATGTCCATATTACTAATAACAAATAAAATATAATTTTATAAATTAGAAACGCATTTGCTATCATTCTTCAAATTTCCGTGTTCCCAATTGGGAACATTGGCCAGTTGTGACTATTGTGTGAAAAAAGAATTCTCTGTTGTTAGTTTCTCCTGAGAGTAGAATATAAAGGATAATTCAGGAAAGGAAATCCACTTCGGTTGTTAAAAGGTTAATGCTGTAATTTTGGCGAAAAAAATTCAATTTTCTTTGTAATCTGGGAGGGGGATTATAAATGTGTCGGATAATCTTTTATGTATAGTCAGAATGGTAATTCTGTAGTGATTGTTTCTTCTAATTAATAATTCCATCTTCCAATCTTACTAGTCAAAAGATATTCTTATGCACAGAAGAAAAAGATTACGCATAGGATAACGAAAATGTGATTCATAAATTTGATTTGGTGATTGTTCGGGTTGATCTGTTGCATTCATTGTGAGAAATTACCATCACATCTTCGTAAAAAGAAACGATGATATAATTTATTTGCAACATGTACTAAATCTAGTTATTGTGTCTGAATGGATATTTCATACAGGATTCACAGGATATGTAACCAAATCACTTAACAGAAGATTCGTCCAGAGGGTAAAATTACCTTCTTACGAACTGGGGCAAAAAAGAATGAATCTTAAACACAACAAACGTTATCGATTGTGTATGACAGCTGAAAAGTGATAGCCATTGCCTTATTGCAACAACTCGGGTAAATATGCATAAGGTGGAGGTAAAATAAGATTGCAGCGTAATGAGTGAAAAAAAGAGGGTTGCATTCGAACTACTTCCCAGAGTGCCATAGGATACCCTTATAATCTTTCCTTTTCTACACTTTTTTTGTGGAAAATATATATTATTCATTTAAATTCATAAACTTTCAATTGAATTCATGTCTGTGCTTAGTTATAAAAGTAATTTTTACAATATTTTGCCTTATTATTCAGTCTCATTATCACCGTTATCCATTTGTACGTCTAATGTCATGAGTTTAATTAGAAGTGGCCAATGTTCCCAATTGGGAACATTACAAAAAGCTTATATAAAAATATTTTATTAATATTTTAATTATTGATATCTTTAAACTAAAGCATTAGGAGGAAAAATATGCAAAAAAGTAATTAAAAATTAACCTGGAATTAAATTCGGTCTGTAAAAGGTTAATCAAAACTACTTTGTGGGTTCAGAAATTCTTTTCTAATCTTAAGAACTCTTTTTTATTAATTGATTAGAAGATTCTGATAATAAGAAGATTTGGCTCTGCTGTGCTAAACGGTGGAATATTTAACCGATTACCAGACAAGCATTACTTCTTTTCTGTGCACTATAATTTTTGTACACAATGTTATAAAATTTTGTTAAAACTAATTATTCATGTTTACATATGCAGAAACAGTTGATTTCTTTAAACTACTCTGCCCAAAAATCAGAATTTTTCATTATTTTCTGTAAATTGGATTAAAACTATGAAATAAAATCCTATATTGACTTCCATATCAATTAAAAATAAAGACTTTTACCTCTTTCACAGTAACACATTGGAACAATCACTTCTTTCAAATAATGTTACTTCATTTGAGATAACTGAAACTGCATACTTGAAGACTGTCATTTATATTTTCATTTTATTATTATCTTACTTTTAACCGTTAAAAAAAGGTGCGAATGGAGTCCGTAGTTGCCATAGTGCACTTTATTTAATCAAAAATGACCCAAAGTTTCAAAAATGAAAAAAAAAAAAGACTTAGCGAAGGCTATATTCATATCATGGAAACTATCTATATTTCTTATTTCTTAAAGAATGTATTTTATATGTGCATTTTCAACATATCGCCATGCCATACCTTCCACAAAATCTAAATATTTGTTTGGAACAGAATGAAAGAGAAACAAAGTGGGAAAAAAATCCGGAACTACTGTTTTCAAGTAAACACAAAAGTACAAGTATTTTTTCCAAACCTGAAAATTCTGCATATTTAACAGACATATGCAGGTTATAAAGAAAAGTTATTTTAAATAAATAAAACATGGCATAATTTGCACAGTACCATAATATGTGTTAGGGACAGAAGCAAAGAGACACGGAGAAACAAAAAGAAACTACCGATTCATGCAAACACGGATGTCAAATGTATTTTTCCCAACAATGGAAATTTTGTTCGTCCAAGAGACATATGCAGGTTACAAAGAAAACGTTATTTAAAAAAATAAATAAATAAACCACGACACAATTTCTCATCTGCTAGAAATGAAAGCCATTTGAATGTAATAATATAATAGCCAGATATATTAGCCATTTGGATGTAAGCATAGCTTTAAATCAGCTGTGAATAAAAGACCCTCTAAAAACTCAATAAATGAGAATAATTTAAATATAATGATTTTTGATTGTCATACTCTCTGTAAATTGAGTGATACATGTTGCAAAACTCGTTGAAAACGCTCTGAAAGGTCTTTCACCTTTGAACCAAGAGTTTTGAACTTTGGCCCGTAGTTACTTTTTGGGTAGTTGGATCTCACTAAGAAAGGGACTTTCGAGATTATAATTGGATTTTCTGTTATTTAAAATTAATCGAAATATTAATATTTTCCGTCAATAAATTCAAAGCATGTCATAGCACAAAACAACTGTTATTACCCAACTTTAATATTCAAAAGATTGGTTTTTTTCTGTTGCGAAATTTATTTTCCGTGATTTTAATAAATATTTCAAATTTTCTCTCAAACATATTATTCAATAGATTTTTTACCATGCATTCGGTATTGTAATGCTTCGTAAACTATTCTAATCAGGAGAAGTTATTCACTATAATGCTTAGTTCGATTAACCAGTAAAGTTTCATTTAAAAAAATTATTTGCGAGACATTTTTTTATAATCATGATTCATTTGTGATGGAAGGGTCTAGCATTTTATACTTTGTTAATATAATTTTATTAATTTGTAAACTTGATTTCGAATCGACGGCAAAATAGTATTACAAAAGATAGACGATAAAAATAAATAATAGTTTTACCAAACTCGTCCGTTCTGTGTACGATAAATGTAGTTCAACAATCTAGGAAATTACTCTTTTCCCAAGAATATTCCAAAACACTCGAGGCAAAAGTAACACGAAAAACAGCTCATGAACAAATTAGCAACTACAAGTAGACAGCAAATTACTAATAATAGCAGAAATTATTTGCAGTGCGTCCAAAGAAAGCCGTTGTATACTTTCTTATTCAGCAAAATGGTAAGAAGTCCCAAGATCACATGGAACGGGTATGAAATAAATAGAGTGAAATCTTTTAAGTACCTAGGGATACACTTTGATGATCGACTCAACTGGCTGGAGCACGTTAATAAGCAAGGAGAGAAAGCCATCAAAATGCAGCAAAACCTCAAAAGAATCGCAGATGGCAATTGAGGAATCTCTCAGATACACAGATGGATTCTCTATAAAACGGTTATTGAGAGAATGCTGACCCACGGATCTTCAGCTTGGTGTCTAAATCGAACATTCAAAATGAAGAGGAAACTTTCTTCGGTTCAAAGGCCATTCCTACTCCATATATCTGGAGCTTATCGCACCACCCCAAAGGCAGCGTTACAAACTATACTCGGTATCCCACCCTTACACATGCAATTACAGTTCGAAGCCAGGTTTACATCAATTTATCGCCTAAGAATCCCTCTTCCCCTATCATTACAGATACCCAACCGCAAGATCTGGAGATGAAGGCAACAGGCTGGTCCGCTCATCCTTCAGAACATCTCAAATCGAACAAAATCTCTTTTGAAGACGGAGAAGCATATATAGCACGAAAAGACATTTTAAATATTTTCACAGATGGCTCGAAAACCGAACACGGAGTTGGAGCTGCCTTCTCCGTCTTGACCAATGACATCTGGGCTAACCAATGTTCTGCTAAACTCAACGACAACAACACCGTATTTTAAGCTGAACTCACTGCACTTCACGAAGCAGTAATATACGCATCTCATCTGCCAAACCACAATACCTCTAAAATACACGTAGACAATAGAACAAGTATCATGCATCTTCCAACTCAAAGAGCACAAACGAAACAGCTAGAAAAATTTTCAAACTCCTCCTTGCAAATCCAAGAATAAAGGTCTCTTGGGTTAAAGCGCATGCAGGCAATATAGGCAAAGAGAGAGCAGACCAACTGGCAAGAGACGCAACACATCATGGGCAACCCTATTCACATACTAAGCTTCCTAAACCGCACATAAAAGGCGTCCTCCGGAAGAGGATGTTTGAGGAGGGGCAAACCTCATGGAAAAATGACGTTACAGGCAGGAAAATCTATAACATGCCCTCAGTTAGTCTCCGTCCCACTAATTGGATTAGAGAGGATGTTATCTTCTTCTCTCAACATGGACCTTTCCCTGCCCACCTCAAAAGGTTTCAACTGTCTGACAGCTATTATTGCAGTTGTGGTGGAATTGGCACGGCACTTCACTTTGTCACGGAGTGTATTTATACAGTGTCTTGGCATATGAGGAAGCCAGGGCCAAACTTCGAACAAGAATGGCTGAAAAGGGTTGCCAATAGCCTCGTCTCCAGGCAGAAAATTTGTGGGATTATCAAATTCATTAGCGAAAACAGAGATCTTTTCCGGCCTCCCTAGCCTTCAACTTACCAACGAGCTGAACTAAGTAGTTCAATTACCGGACATTCCCCCTTCAAATAAAAGAAAGGTCTAACAACATCTAAAGAAGAGAAGACTATTACGAACTAATAGTGTAAATGCCTGTGCTGTACATAGTGTATATGTTTCCTTCTTTTTGTTTTTTCTTTTTAAATAAAATTCCCGTGTCTTGCCCATGAAACTGTTCAGTGACCGGTCTGGTCACGGGTACGTGGGTAAGAGACGGCGCTCTGTTCTGTATATTTCAATGGGTAGGTGAACTACATGGATTTTCACAATTCATCCATATAAAAAAATGATTCTAATTTATGGTTTTCAGGCCAGATGAAAAAAAACGAAGCTTTAAATAATAGAAAAATCTGAAATTGAAAGAGTTGGAAGGAAAGGTTATTATAAATAAAAAAGTTTGGTATTGAAATAGTGGTAAAATTTCTATAAACACATTATGATTATCTTAATGTTTCGTTTTAAATGTATAAAGTATTTTTCGAAAATACATACTGATGTGAATGATTCTAAGGCAAATATATTCTAACAGAACTTCTTCAATTATTCTGTTAGAATATTGGCAATCTTTCATACAAGCCCCATACGAACGTTATCTTTAGAGGAGTACAAGTCATTATTATAAGGAAGCGCAAAGGGCTACTACAGAGACGCTATGTTTAAGAGAATTCATTAAAAGAGAAGTATGCCCCAGATAAAGTGTACAATAAAATGACATACAAATTCACCGAAATATTCTCAACATAGTTGCGCTTGCCTAGAATCATCAAACTTTTAACTTCTTCAAATATTAAGATGAAAGGTAAACAAGCATTTAAGACAATTTGCAGCATTTCAAAATCATGAATAAATTAAAAACGGTCTTCCGCAAAGCTTTCATACAGCTTTTCTCTTGTACATTTTAAAAAAACTGAGTCGGAGTTTTTAGATAATTTAGTCTCTTCTTTTTCCTGCAGATTTAATTCTGCGTAAATGTCTTTGCAGCGTATGTTAGTTGTGTCGTAACCAAGTGGGAGGAGTCCTAAATCATTGTCTTCTTTATAAATTTCTGCTCGGTCCCCTAAATACGATAGTGACAGAATATTCACTTCAAAATATAAATTCAAGGCTCTTGTTTGTATGATCGAAATTCAAAGAAAATCCATCATCATTTCGGGGAATATTTGAAGAAATGTGCAAGTCTTAAATTGTGCACATTTCTCTGATATTTTCAAAGGGAAAAAATGCATTTTCTCTTCAACCATTCATTATCCTGTCTTCAGTCTTTGTAGAAGTATATTTGTTGAACTGCGATTTTCATACCACGATATGAATAAAAGTGATGGAAGTTGAAAAGATCGTATCCTGAGAGACTGGAGCAACAGGCAGTGATTTTGTTTCAGCATTTTTGAATAATTAGTTGAATGGTATTGGTTGAATATATATATATTTATATGCTGTCTTTGCAATAAAATTATAGGTTTCCATTGAATTTAGACGAATTTTATATATGGAAGTCTTTCTGTATGTCCGTTCATTCACAAGCGAACTCCGTAATTCGTAAACGTAGCAAGGTACATAAATAAAATATGGTATAACGGATTCATTTTAAAATCATAGATCCGTATTAAGTTTTGGACGCAATGGCCACAGGGAAATGTTCCAAAATGCACGCGCGATTCTCTGCAGAACCCTAGTAAGCTTAAAGCGGTACTTTCAAGAAGGCAGTTCCCTACGCCATTTGAAGCGCGTCTTACTAGATAGTTCCAGCTTGCAGCACATTCATGGAGGATCCATGCAAACGACACAACCTATCACTTCAATCTCCCAGGGCTTTCAAAACGGGATTCCTCTGCCCCACATACCGGTGAGAGCTTCACTCCCTCTCCCCCATTTTGTGGTTTTCGCTTTTCTGAGACAGGCTCGCTCTCCCCTTACTCTCGATCATATTTCAGTTTTATGGCCTAGTGCGCCGAATGGAAATCCAAACATTTCGAGCGCACCGCTCCAATTCTCATAGGATTTAGGCATTGACGAACGGTTTCTGTAACAACAGGCCCCATATGGTGTTCAATGGAGCGCTCGTTAACGTCCAGATTAACGCACACGAAACATTGCGTAAGTATACGAAAACATCAGTAAATACTCCCCCTCGTGTTGTTTATTGTCCGAATATTTTCCTTCTGCATTCATTGGTTGTTTTTTGGTCGTTTAATATTTTGCCTTTCCTTCTGGTTACTCTTAATCATATTTGCTAACTTTTTAGTCATGGTACACCGAAATAAAAACTTCCTTCTATATCTACTCTCGTGTGCTGACGCCAGAAAGAAGGGTTCTATTTAAAGAAATTCCATAAAACCCTTCGATTTGATTTGAAGGTTTCGAAACATTTTCCGTTTCTCCCTGAGATTTTTTTTCTGCCGTGAGTATACCAGGTTTTATTTCTGCTTGCGTTTCTTCGTCGATGTATGAGAACATGGTTTGCTTGTTGCCTTCGACTTCTCTGGTTGACGTTTACACCTCCTATGAAAGCGAAACATCATAATTGTTATTTCTTTCTTTAACAATAACCTTTGGCTACAGTTCTTGCAAAGGCCCTCAAACTCCATTTCTAAAATCCAGTTTTTCTATCAATTTTTTCTGGACTTAAGCATTAGTTGAATATCGGGCTTAAGCACCTCAAAATACTATGAACGCAGAAGTATAACCGCAATAATCTTATAAATTTCAGTTCGACAATTTATTTTATCTTGCGCAAAACTATGAAAGCCAAGCGTTCGACAATTTATTTTATCTTGCGCAAAACTATGAAAGCCAAGTTATTCAGACAAAGAATAAACTTTTGCAAGAAAATTTAACTAGTAACTACAACTCCCTCATGAATTTGTAGAAATTTATTTTGAAACATTTGATTGTGACGCTGAGTAATTTTCGGAATTTTTCTGCGATTTTTATAAACTTCTTGTCGTCTTGAAACAGCATATAAAATGCCGCTTCAATATTCTAGATGCTAGTTCTCTGATTTTTATAATATTTTCAAGAAATCGTCGAACTTCGAAGAAGCACCAACGCTTCACTAAGGGATTAAATTAGTTTGTGGATTCTCTTCATGAACTCCCTACCCCTCAATAAAAACAGAAATTTTAACTCAAAAGTAGCAATTAATAATGAAATATTACCCTTGTTTCAAAGTGTATTAGTGATTTTAATAATATTAGGATAAAATGCAAACATGCGTTTTAGACAATTTATAGTATTTCAAAGTAATGAACAAGTTAAAAACAATATTTCACAAAATGTCAAATTCTAAGAATTTTAATGATAAAATATATTCTCTTTTAATTCGTAATCAATAATTTACAATTTTAATCAATTAATGGATATTGATAGCAAAAACTTTAAAAGAAGTTCTGAAAAATACACCTATATTTGCGATTAATATATATTTAATTATTGTAAATATTTTAGATTTGTAAAAAAAAATTTTCTTACATCTAATACAAGGTGATACCACTTGCCGAGTTTTCGAAAATTAAATTAACTTAACAGATTTACGTTTAAAAGATAATTGAGTTCAAAAAATTTTAAAATATTGGATTGTCACCGAGAAAACGCAAGTGTACAAAATTTTAAACCTGTCAGACAGTGAGTGAAATCTTCATTAAAAAATTGCTTCTTTACAAATAAGAATAAATTTAAGTTGAAAAAAAGTTTTAAAGGTTTTGACAAATGTAAAAGTAACAAAAACAGCTTTGAGGATTTAGAAATCTTTTTCTTTTCCGAAGAACTACACTTATTCGCCAATTCATTGATTATGGTGAAATAAGTAACCCATAATAACACAAAATTTACAGTTGTCCATTGCATTATAATTGTTTCAAATGCAGAAACAGTTGTTTTCTTCAAATTACTATACACAGAAATTATAAGTTTTCATTAATGTCTATAAATTGGTTTATTTTTCATGAACAAAATGCTGTATTGATTTGCATCTAAATCATAATTAAGGAGTTTTTGACTTTTCATAGTAAAACATTATGGCAATTTGTTGTTTCAACTGATGTTACTTTATTTGAGGAAAATGAAGATGTCTGCTTGACAACTGATATTAAATTTTCTTTTTATTATTTTTATGTTTTATCTTCAAACAGTAAACAAATGTGTGATGGCGTGTGCAGTTTTCTATGGTGCACTAATTTAACAGAGAAATATTTTTTATGGCACAAAATTTCGAAAATGATTACGATGATATATCAAAGCGTATAATTATATTATAAAAAAATTAATTTTCTTACAAAATGTATTTTATGTATGAATGTTTCATAATTCAGTCTTTTTTAATTTTCAGGAATTTATTTATGTCGTTTCCTATTAAATTAATAATATAATGTGCAAGTGTTTTCACTCAATTAATTAAAAACAGGTTCTGGTCATATTGATCCGAACGATACGTCAATATAATTTCAAAAAATAGACAGAAAATATATAAATAAAAGAAAATCCTTTTTAGAGAAATAACATATCACCCTCACTAACAAAGACACGAAATATCAGTAAAATATCTCTAAACTGTTGTTTTGTATAAGAAGTTTAAAAACGTTTCGGGTCATATTGATCCGAACAGAGCAGCAGGAAGGGTGAACCACACAGATTTTGATAATTCAACCATACCAAATGATTGTACGAATTGGATTGCCGAATATAAGAATCTAAACTTCAAATAAAAGGCTGAAAGAGTAGGCAATCCAACTGAAGCTTACTAATTTAAAAATTTTAAATAAAAGAGGATTTTAATAAAATAGTGGTAGAGTATTTTTAAACAAAAGATGCACATCTATTTGTTTCGTAACGTATAAACTATTTTTCGAAAGTGATTACAGATATGAATGATTCTTAGTCAAATCAATTCCATCCTTTCTTACCAAATTATTCCTAAGGAAATTGTCAGTCTATGAAATTAGACTCATACCGGCTTTATCTCTAGAATGATGGAAGTCATTTTTGTAAGAGCACATTTAGTCGCAAGATCAAAGACCAACCGTTAAACAGAGGTCTCTGAAAGTGAATTTATCAGTAGCTAATCCAGAAGGGGTGCTATGGAGCTGCAGCCTCCCCATAAACTAAGACACAATTTTTCATCTGCCCAAATACAAGCTTCAGTTAAAATAGCCACTTCAATGTAAAAATAGCTGTAATATCAAATGTGAATAAAAGATCTTCTAAAGATACATGAGAAATGATTCATTTTAACAAGATAATATATTTGGCTGTCAAACTATCTGTAAATTACATGATGCATGTTGCAAAACTCTTTGAAAACGTTCTACAAAGCTAACAATTGTGCTTAGAGATTCCAAATTTGGCCCGTAGTTACATTTTCGGTAGTAGGTTCTCACTAAGGAAGGGGTTTTCGAAATTGCAATCAAATTGTTATTTAATTAAATATTTAACGAAATACCAACATTTCCCTCAGTCACTTTCAAAGCACAAAAAAACTACTTTCACACTGCTTTAAAATTCAAATGATCAGATTTTCTGTGAAACGGATGTTGCAATAGATTTTTATCATTCATTCGTTATTGAAATCTGTATTCAATTATGGTGCGGCTTTCGTCTTTCATAGTATCACCTTTAATTCAAAAAAATCAGTAAAGTTAAATTTCAAAAATATTTCATGTATTAGACTTAACCCTCTGAGCGCCGCAAACGGATTTCTCCGTAAAGAAAATCTACTCCGTCTTCCGCAGAACCGAATTTGAATTTTGGTTGAATTTTTGAACCGGTTTGAATTTTGCAGTCGTGAGCGGAAAATTCGTGTTTTCTCGCCTCTGCTTTCCCCTCCGTTGACGGTGACAGATTCGTGGTGATACGCTTTACAACAATTGAATTCATTATCGTTCAGACGAATAGCAAGGTAAGGAAGTTTCAATGCAGATTTTTGGAAACTTGTGGAAGAAAAACTTTCTCAGATTCTTATTATGGCGTAGAAATGCTTATAAGCTTTTCTTTTCATAAACAAAAAAAATCTTGTGAAGAGATGCCCCTGAATGAGCCTCTAAATTGATTATCTTAGCAATTTTAGCAAACATTCCGCAGAACACCTTGAAAAGGTGTTTATCCCTGAAATCGCATGAATAATTTGAAATAAGTAACAGATTTCTGTTATTTTTTATTTTGCCAATTTTGCAAAGAAAAGACCATGTAGAAAAAATGCAGTAAGTTTTGACTGGGTGTCTAGTCCTATTTTTTAGAAATAGAACTAGAAACGCAGATATAATTTCTTATCCAGAATAAATAATTTATTGCATTTTGTTATTTATTACATTGCACAAATTGGTATATTAAAGACTACATGAAAATGATACATAACTAAAATATTTTTAAAAAGTTAACATTTCAATCACATTTAGAACTGTTCACAATTCAAATAATAAAAATGATTGCTTCATGAACTCATAAAATACAATTTGGATTGTGACTTGCTAGAATAAGGTAACAAACAGTATGTTATTTTTGTTTAATTTTCTTACACTCATTATAGCAAATTCGTTGATAATATAATCACAATTTAATTTTATAGCTCATTCGGATTTGACAGATACCATGGCTAAGAAATTGAATCGTTCTTAACAAATTTTAGAACTCGAGTAATTTTTTTTATTATTATTTTCAATCATGAGAAAGATATTTCTGCAGAAACATTTGTAATTGGTAAGGTTAATGTTTTTTTCGGAAGTCACAAAACTTGGATACAATTTAAATAAATTATTTTTAAATAAATATTGTATTACTGAGTCTCTGAAAGGTAAAACTCGATGAAAAATTTCGATTTCATTCAATAAATCAATATCGCATTACGAAGTTGCATTTAAGTCTTTGCAACATTTAAGAAGATCGTCTTCAGACAGTTTGTGAATATTATCCTAATTAGATAAAAATCCAAATGAAACTTTTGGCTCATGATAAATTTTGATCTTTTCTGAAAAGAAAAAAATGGCACTATTCATTATGACTAGAAAATAGATAATTGACAGGTGAAATAGACTGATCGGTTGCTTCAAAGAAAAATTGCTTTTTTTCCCATTCAGTTCTTTAATTCTTAAATTCAGATGTCGCCTCAACTAACTACTCAACTATTTTCTTTGCAGTTGTTAAAAATAGATAGTATGAATTCCGATTCACGATATTTTTCTAAATGATATTTCACGATATTTTTAGTCAACAACATTTTCCTGACAAGTCTTTTGCTGTTTCAACAGAAATCGTTTTTGCAAACAGGCCCGGATTATGAAATAGGTAAAGTAGGTAACTGCCTAGGGACCCAAAATCTTTGGAGTATTCGAATGCCTTATGATATTTTTATGCATTATTTTCGAGGTAATTTAATTTAGTGTTTTCATTTAATTTACAAGAACCGTATACTGGATTTTATTTAAATTGAAATCAAGTATTATTTAAATTTCAGAACATTATTCATAAGGTTTTTTCTCATGTTTTTAATTTAGAGAGAAGATCAGTGTGATCCAGTTTGTTTTACCGTTTTCCTGGCTCCAAAATATCGCTAGAAATTTTACATTAGATTATTTAGACCGTGTAAAAAAGTTTTGCAATTTTTTCACCACTCATTAAAAAAATTACTTGAAATTTTAGGTTTATTTTATTTCTGAGTTATTGAAACCACTCTGAAGGTGATCGGCAAATTAAATATACTTCTTTTTAGTTTCAGTCAATATTAATATTTGCTTGTATGAAAAACAATGAAAAATATTGTTTTCAAACTGAGTAGGAAAGAAATTAAAACTTGTATTGCCTATAGTCCCGTTTAGGACTTAAACCGGCCCTGCTTGTATATGTGCTTTCAGAGTCATCTACATCTTAAACTAACAAACAATTGTTCTTGATAGCTCAAGCCTAGAGTGCTATCTAACATAATTGTGAAATGCTTAGCTTTCTTAACAAAATTTAATGTTTCCTTTTTAACTAAATATAAAAAATAGCCACTTTATAAAATTATAGCCACTATTCATACACAAACACATGTTAAACGTTGCGTTTCGTTTTTAGTTATTTTTTCATATTCTCTGTCAATAATGTTTCTCAGTTTGTAACAGTTTATGTGCAGCTTGTAAGATATTCTAATCTTTCAAGACTTTAAAAAATCCAACCTTGCCTTAGATTGGTAGATTTAAAATGTGCACAAATTGTATAATTATATTCAAATGCATTTATACTTGGATCTTAAAAATCAGAAATCATTTTCATTTTACAAAACCAGTCAGAGGCGCGGGGCCTTGTGCGGTCGCACTTTTCACACTCCCCTCTGACCGGCTCTGGGAAGGGGGATCTCCTAGCGATAAGGAGCGGGGGAAGACTCTCCCCGCTGGGATAATTAGACCTCCCGCAGATAGCAATGAGGGGGAAACATTCACGGGGTGTTGTATATATGTTCCTCTGTGTTTTTGGTTGTGTTCTTCGGTTCGTTTGCAGTTGTGTTTTTTGTAATGAGGTGAATTTTATTTTGCTCTTGTCCCAGGTGGGCGTTTTGTAAATATGTTTTCTCTGTATATTCTGCTTGTACTATCATAATGTATTCCTATTCTGTGGAAATTTTTCGCCGTCCTGGTGACTATGTATCATTTTCTGTTGGAAAAATGGATGCTGTTTCGGGGGGTTAGGCTCTTTTGTTCCTTCCGGGGCTGTAGTTGGCTCTCTTTCCCCGGCGGCCCTTGTAGTGTCTTACACCCTGACGGGTAGGCCGGCCGCCGTGGGTCAAGAAGAAGAAGGGGGAAACATTCAGGCGTTTCTTTTTCAAACACCTCTTGTGTGACGGAGGATATTTCTTAAAGGAACCCATTGCCAAGCAGCGAGATATTTTTGAGACCGTTTGCTCTGACCTATTAGTCGCTTAGAGGGTTAATTATATAACTATATTTCAATTTTGATTGAATTGTCTAGAGTTTTGTATCTTAATAAAATTTTATGAATATGTAAACTGGATTTCGAAACGACGGCGGTAAAATATTATAAAACACAGGTGATAAAATAAATAATATTGTTTTCAAAAATTGCCCAGAGGTTCTAAGGTGAAAACAGTCTAACAAGCTAATAATTTAAAATGAAGCTTTATTCAACAAATATTCCAGAAAAATCGAGGCACAGGCAACACGAAAAACAGCACTTTTCAGAAATTTTTAAGAAATATTTTATGCGTAATTTACAACAATGCTTTTGAGTTGCAATCAACTCAAACAGTCTTGATTGCTTTTCTAAATACTTAATTGCGTGTTAATTAGAAACAAGACTGATTGTAAAACACATAGAAAAAGAACATGCAGGGTGTCCAATCGAAGCCAAGTCGATAGTATCGGGTTTTCGGAACTATCGACTGAAACTATCGATAGTATCGACTTTCTCAAGACTATCGATAGTTTTCTCCCGGGCAATACTATCGATAGGCTACTTGCACACACACCGACTTTTGTAGACCTCTTTGAAAATGGTCTACTTTTGCAAATGATGCGTTCCTTGCACACACACCGATTCGTGCCAACCGGTTTTGAAAATGTCCGGCTTTTTGCAGGCGATGCGTTCCTTGCACACACACCGATTCGTGTCGGTCGGTTTTATACCGGATGTAAACCTGGTCATTCTTCTACATTATCAATTTCTTCTGCCGTACTTAACACAATAATTAGCCAACATATCACAAACTAAAATCGCTATTTAAATAATTTAAAATTTTTTTACGCATTTAAATAAATTTTTGAAATAAAAGTTTTACTTAACTTACTATGTACCTTTATTATTAGTATATTTAATCGATAATAATAATTACATCTGAATTTATCATAATGAAAATGTTTTGAATTGACAAAAGTATATTATAACTTAAGTAATATCGAGTTAATTTAATGTTAAATACTGAACTGAAATATTGAAGTGCAAATGAAAATATGCAATATTAATTTTTCAAACCAAGATAATCTATGCTTGTTTTCATTTAAAAAAAAGACAAGAATAGTTAAACAGATGTTTTATTTTTCTTTTTATTTTCCTGTAAATATTAGTTAAAAATACTTTTATCATATACTAAAAATGCCGCCGAAATATCGGAGATCAATTTGAATGGAACAAGAAATATTTAATAAAAATGTGTGAATTATGAAATACTAACCGACAAATTCGACAATATAATTTTAACTTTTATGCATTTATTTAAATGTAAAGTGTGCTTTAATAATTCATAAAAATCATAATTTCTAAGTAGTAAATTAATTTTTAAGTTTATGAAATGTTATGTGGAACGTCATATAAAACGTCAGTTTACATTATACAAAATTCAGACACATTGCCTCGAAAGCCTATATTGGCTCATAAATTAATTACAAAGTTCAAGTGTTATGCAGTTCTTAAAACTAAATTGCAACTAAACAGAAATAAATACCAAGTGAATTATTAAGTGAAAGCAATGAAAAACAAATACTTGTTTAGATTTCCATTTTCAGCTACTATGTTTTAATAAAATGTTTCTAATTTTGTTTCCAATTATCGTTTTAGTAAAATAAAAGAAGTTTTGGGATTAGACGTCATATGGTATGGTCAGTTATTTGACTCCATTAGGTACATTTTGTAAACAATGAACAAAATAGGTGCAAGGCCACTAAACGAGCCTGGGTTAAATATCTACCGCAATCTGAAGTTAAACATTACGTTTTTAAAGCAGCCATGAATATAAATTATGAATATAAAATTATATAATAATATATATATATATAATTAAAAATTCAATAGAAATCATATTACAGAACGAAAAAATGTTTTTGATTTTCGATATAAAATGTGTTCACAACGTAAGTGGACACCTTAAAAATTGACTTGGCAATACAACCAAATTATAATGTGTTAATATTACATTCGAAAAAAATTGAATTTCCATTTATTACGTTAATAAATCAAAACTAAAAGAGAAACCAATGTGAAAACAGCAAATTTATATTTACTTCTAAGGCGGTAGGAGAGTAAAGTTGTTTTGAGAATTATTCTTATTTAAAAGCAAATTATGTTAAATGAAAATTCATTAGAAAATTATGTTAAATTAACTATAACTAACTTTATGGCATTGCAATTATTCAACAAAGATTTATTAAGCTAATAAAAAATAAATAAAAAAGCAAGTACAAAATATAATTAAAAAATAGAAATAAAAGTATGGAATGTATGCGGAATCATTAATATTATTTTAAAATTAGCCAACTTGTTCAAATGTAAAAAAGCATATATATATTTTCAGATACCCCTAAATGTTAAAGCGCTTGGTCTTTTAACAAACTTAAATCCTCTACTGAGAACCATTATTTTTAACTATCCATTAAAAATTTCTTTGTGTATAAGTAATTTTCTCATTCTTATACTGAAAATATCAATAAAGAAAAAAAAATATCCCTAAAAATATTGATCAATATTTTTTTCAAAATGTTACTAATTTTATTATTTCGCTACGAGAGCGAAGTCGATAGGAAATCGGTGTCTGTGCAAGCGTCAGAAGAATTACATATGCTACTGGAAACGCCTGCAAGAAATCGGATGAAAGAAATCGGCGTGTGTGCGAGCACCAGTAGGTTTACATGTGTCACTGGGACCCCCCGCTGTTGCCGATGTCGGCGAAGCGCAGTGGTAATTCTCGACAGCCAATCGGTTTTATGTAGTCACCAGTACGTGTGCAAGCTCCAACTGTTCTCTATACACTACTAATGGAATGTTGCAGACCGGTTTCAAACCGGTCGACACGAATCGGTGTGTGTGCAAGGGGCCATAGGTGCATTTTCAGTCGATAGTTTTAAAACTATCGACTGGAACTATCGATAGTTTCTAAATTATCGACGGAAAGAACATCTATCGATAGTATCGCCGGCGAGAAAACTATCGATAGTTTTGAATCAATAGTTGGAAAACTGCACTATCGATGTTTAGGGAATACTACTTTAAAGGGGGATGGGGAGGCATGTTGGATTCATAATTCAAAACATTTATATATGCAATTCTCTTACTTGGCGACAAAAAAAGGGTCGAATTTCTTAATCACCGTTTGGCAACAGCTCGCATGTTTGTTTTGTTTACATTCGTTTCCGCAAATTTAGTTTGATTTGATCTTGTGTGGTAGTCGAGATTTGATTTTGTTAACCCGGCTCAAGCTAAGAACCCCGTTCAGGAGCATACGCCTGAGAACAAACCTTCATCCTTCCTTCCTTTGATTTTATCCGAGACAACGAAATTTTTCAAAATGAGTTTAAATCGGGCAGATCCAATTATAAATCGAAATCGTCGAAAAAGAGAACTGTTGAACAACTCAAACTCTTGAGGAATCTTTCCTAAGACGATCCAATCGGAATGTACAAATTAGGGCGCGAACACACGAAGCCTTTCCGCCGAAAGTTGCAGCTGTGACGCGACATGTGATCCCATGT
>BGPR01015296.1:0-37021 GCA_013235015.1 Araneus ventricosus
TCGACCTTCGTTCAGTTACGTATTGCTCTTGGGGTCAAGGGCCTGTGGGCTCCCAGGTTGATATAAGATATGAAGATCGTTTGTAGTTCATAAATTCATTTCATTTGGCATTTTTTAGCAAATTAACCGACCACTACTGATTACAAGCTGGTAACATTATAAACTGTACTAAATTAAAAAAATCCTATTTTAGGCTTCAACTGATAGATCAGTAAGCTCTTATCAGAAATCTCAGATTCCACCCACCTTCAAAGTTTGGATGATATCCGAATTGTTAGGGATCTCAAGGTTCTGTAATACTAAAAAATTTGGAATATGGGCAAGAGATGCGTTCCATTGCAACCAATGCTCTTCATTCTCAGAAGGTGCTGTGGTGGGTTTACAGCAACTGTTACTCATTTGCACCTTTCTTTCAAGAGACTGATTGATTCTATGACACCTTCGGTTACGTTGCAGAATCTCCTTTTTGTAGCTCATTCTCTGCTTTTCTGTAGCGCGGATGTAATTGCACAAATTTTTTTTATAAGATGATGGCTCCTTGGCACGACTACCTTCGTGGCTTCTATTTGAATCTGGCTGACAGCAGAATTATCAGTGCATTTAATCCTGTACCGATGCCAGCCTGAACCCAGGCTGGGGTTTACCTAAAGATGTTGTGTGCAGGATGATTGCAGACTAGCTGGGGTTAACCCTTCTGTACATTATCACTGAAACCTCGATCAATGGAACATACTGCACTTAAGCTCATAGGAGAAAACAGTTGGGCCTTAAGACACTTCTTGTAGATGAAATGACTTCCCTTTTCTGATATTTCAATTTTTTGCTTTCTATGGTTTTTTTAACTAGGGCAATTAAAAACTCGAATTTCATTTATCTACTGTTTGGCTAGGGACAATTAAAATGATTTTTCCTCATATAGCTACCTCGTGGTGCATGAGCTCAGAGTGGCCTATAACCTCTCAGGCGGTGGCGGGACTGTGGGTTTCCTTTGATAGCTGGCATTTACAAACAAAGACCATTTGGGCATTTGAAGAAGTGGCAGAAGCAAAAGAAAAGACTCTTCTCTCCAAACACAAAACCTTTCTCAGGTCCATGTTTTTTGGGTTCGACACCCGTTTTGGATTACAGTCGTAATTCGACCAGTCAAGCAGCGGGTGGTCGAATACTCTTATGTGTGGTGGCGACTTTATCCCTCCCAACTCCGATGTTTACAGATGTGTTTCTGCTGAAACCTTCGGGCGTGAAACAGGGTATCTCTTCTATGAAAATTCAGTCGCAAAAGCTCTTCATTTTACCGTTTCAGAGAGCCCAGAGGCTGACGTTACCTCCCTTTGTGAATAGACTGCGGTTCTTGTGAGAGATGACTGTAAAGATTGGTTTTTTTCTTTCTTTTTTTTGTCATTTTCATTTACTCTCACTATCTCACAAGCAAGACTCACTACCCAGGAAAAAAGTTTCTTACTAAAACTGTGATTAGGGCAGGTGGAAGGCAGCCGCCCACCTAATCTAGACACAAATGATTTATGACTCACGCTTTTTCGTTTACATTTAGAAAGAGTAAAGGACATATCTTATTGGTCTATATCCTAATGGAAAATTGGTGAGAAAAATTCTTCTTCTGCTTTTAGTGAAAATACAAGGACATACGTAGCATGTGTTGAAAAGAAAAAAAAAGTTGAGGTAAGCTAAAATTATCTTCCACCTTTTTTTTATTACTTTGTACTAATCATATTTATTACACCAATAAACTCATCTATCTTAATATTATGCTTCTGTAATTATATATATTATTTTAAATTCGCCACCTTATTTGAATTTTTTTGTTAAGTTGAAAGTCAATGATTATACGTAAATTTACCTGGCGATATTTATGAAAATTATAATCGAATTTATTAAAATCAATTAATTATTGTTTTTAACAAATTAAAACATCAACATTCACAAACATATTGATTTGTTTATCTAAAGAAAGTTTTACAAATACTAAAATTTATAGCGGATACGTCAAAATAAAATGGATTTTTCAAATGTTCAGATGCCTTTGACTGAAATTATATATCCATTTGAATCTGTGCACAATAATAATTAAGAAGGAATTGTGGTTTGTGGAACAGATTTCCACATTTTACTGAAGACTGTTGTCTTATAGTAATTTTGATTCTAGTAAAGCAGTTTATGCCATCCACAATCATTAAAATAATGTTGATTTAAATCTGATCATTATTTAATTTTATTAAACATACATTGTGATACTGTGCATATTTCTTTCTACTATATGGATCTTTTAAGATAATTATTAGGTATGGAGTGGTTTGCTTACTAGGAAGAAAAAGCTTTGGTAAGAATGATGTACTTCAATAAATAATCTTTGCATTATATTTAAAGCTTTATAACTTATATACGGCCAATTATAAATGTACAAGAATTTTGAAGGAGATTCTTAATTACAAAAAAAGGAAGAGTAGGTTCTTTCCTCATATAGTATTTTCTAATAACCTATTTGAGACTTTACATCTGTTGTTTTAATTTTAAAATGTTATATAAACTAAGAATATTGAGATGGATTAATAGAAATATTTCAAATAATATTAACCGCTTTTAATCATTGAAATTGTTGTATTTTTTCCATAAATCAGCTACAAATATTTTTTCTAGCTATGAACTAGAGCAACTTGTTTGGCTCTTAATCTAGTAGGTTTCACTTTAATTATGAAGTCTTTAATTTTCTTTAAAAAGTATTCATTGGTAGAATGGTTTATTTCTTTTCAGTTTGTAAAAACGTATAAGATCCGCGCACTAATTTGCGATATATATACTCGTTTTCTTTTCTGTCAACATTTAGATTATATTTATTACTTTCAATGAATTGTATTAAATCATAATATCTTTGATTAGGAATAGATTATTGTTCACGTATATCCTATTATTAGGCTAAAATATATATACAAAATGATTTGCGTTAGTTAAGAATCGTCAAAATGAAAGGATATTAACTTTTTTTATTTATTGGTTATAGAGAGTGCGGAATATGCCATCTCTATAGGAAAGAGATCAGATAAAAGAGTGGTAAAATCCTTCTGTCTTGAGTAGGGATTAAAATAGACTACTTCATCAAGAGTGAATATATTAGCTTTGGTAAATTATGGGTGTTTTTAGGAAAAGTATGGCGCCAACAAATTGCTGATTTCAAGGATATAACTGGCGCGTGGGAAGCGATTAAAATATTCTTTAGTATAATAATATGCCAAAACGCGAGATTTAACATACCTAGCGAATAAAACGAAACTATGATATAAGAAAAGGACTTTAGAATACATTAATATTCATAGTTCATTTTAAAATATATAATATTAGAGATTTAAGAATTAAATTAAATTGCATATTACTACTTCATATATAATATATATATATATATATATATTAATATTATGATTGTAGATATGTGTGAACCCTCACTGACCCGGCCAGCCCTTTTTCAGACCCAGTCCCACTACTGATCTCAGGTTGACTCATCTTAAAATTCAGATTATCTTTTAAAGAGCGTCGTTTTTAGGCTATATTCATGCACGAAAGTGCTTTGCACCATCTATCAGTCAACGTTTGAACTATTTTTTTCTTTCGCAAAACAAATTCCCATGGCTTCACGTATACTCAGATGAAATATCAGGTCATTCTGACCAGTGGTTCTTCTTTTACAGCCTTTTGAATGTGTATATCATGAAGGAATAGTTTTTTGTTTCTTTTTTTTCCAATTATGAGTAAAATTATGCATAGTTAATTGTGATAAAATATTCATTTTTCTCATCGCAGTTGTGCTTTTTTAATGTAAACTCTCCATATTTTGCAAAAAAATTATCTGTACGTGATGGAAGGAAACGGTGGTCATTTTTAGATTCAGCATCCTAAAAATCATAAAATTTGTCAAAAATATCCCAGGCAGCTGAATTTTTTTTTTTGGCAGACCTGTGTAATTTGAATTCTACAGTATAGTTCAAAGAAAGGAAAAGGCACTGCCAGGACATAAGCCTATGAATCTATAATTCTTTTGTTTGGGTGTAATCAGAAAGTTTAGCTGTTTTATATTCATTTTATATTATTTTTAGTATTAAATACTGTATTTACTCTCCATAAAATGTGTTTTTGGTATGTATTTTGGAGTGTCTAGAATGAATTAATTGGATTTGCACTAATTCGTATGGAAATAACTGCCTCATTTTCGTCGGCTTCGGATTTCGTCGATTGTTTTTGAACGGATTATGGATGAAAACCGAGGTTTCACTGTACATACTTTTTTAAGCACAAATAAAACCATATATTCTTTTTTTTCTCCGCATAATAAAGCTAATCAAAGGGTATAAACGGCCGATTGACGGGTGGGTGGAAGAGGTCGTGGCACGGAATATATGGATGTTAGGATGGTAAATATTTGCAGTGAAACCAGTAATAAGAATTGCACTTTATTGATACGGATGTTTTAATAAGAATTACACTTTGCTGTTATATGATCTGCGGCAAAAATTACTTAAAAAAGAAATCTTTATATATGGTTACACAAGAGGAATTTAAAAAAAATATAATAATATCAAATAGCTGTAATTATTATTAAATGTTGCTAAGTTATTTTAAAATTGGAATTTTTCTTTTAAGTTTTAAAATATTAAAAAAAATTATTAAAATTGTCTAGCATTATAAGCATCATAAAATTCTTATGATTTTTAAATCTTATTAAAAGGTAGACCCGTACCAACATATTGTTATAAGTAAGAAAGTTATCGCATATTGAACCAAGATTCAATATTATTCGTTTTGGAGCGATCTCTTGAAAGACGTACTAAAGAAATTCTACTATACAGTAAAACACCAGTTAACCGAAACCTGAGTTATCCGAAATGCCTCTGAAATCGCATATCCAAAAAGCACGACACAGAAATGATCGTAAAAGCAAGACTTTTTTGCAATGATATCCCCACTTTTTTCTTTTCAGCCTCCGCAAGACGGTCAGTGATCAATTTTAGAACACTAAAATTAAAGGATATTAACAATATTAATTACGTTACTATTTACCTGCGCCTGTCAGGCCATCTCGCTAGTGCGAATATTGCATTCGATGGAGGATTAACTTTAATAAAGAACATAAGTGTAGCCTATAAAGAGAGTTTTGATTTCGTTTTACTCTCAAAACATTTCAGAATTGCATCCTGTAATTAGACACAAAATCGTAGTAGATGTTCATTAGGGTGGGTCGAAAAAAGTCGATTTTTCAAATATGGAATTCAAACCGGTCGCAAAAGTTGTGCATTACCATTCTAATCAACGAGAAAATATGGAAAAAATTATACTTTTAATCTTAAAATTGCTCGAAGAGCCTCAATTTTTTGAATATCGAATTTTATTAGGGCGCAAAAGTTGTGTACTAGCATGCTAATCAACGGAAAAGTATTTTTTAAAAAATATGCGTTTAATAGTTCACGAAAAAGGCCCAAAGTTTGGAAAAAAATGACAAAAAAACTCAAAATTTACTTTTACGCTAAAATTATAAAGTTATACCCCTATGTGGGGAAGATACTTCATGCTTTTGATGGCGCCATCTGTTGACAGTATATAGAACTAAATATTAAAACCTCGCAAAATTAAATTAAAAATAAAATAAAATAAACGCTTTCCTTACATTTTATACAAATGACTGAATCACACCTTCTTGACAGTAGTATTCACCACTGATATTTGTGATTTTTTAATACTGCGTAGAAAATAACAGTTCGTCAAATATTCGTCATCCCTGCTCACGGATGTTCTTAGATATTAACATAGAGAAAGAGTACTCTACTACTCTGTGGATATTAAATGACGTATGCAGACGTTTGTCATGTAACCATGACGTGATATACAGCAATGTCAATTAGTAGAGTTCCTCTTGTTTTATGAGCAAAAATTCCTCTAATATCTGTACTTTTTTATGTTGTAGTTGAATAACCCGTTGCATGAACGGGGTTCAAAAATTTGCCACACACACTTGGAGGCCTTTGGGCTACCCACTGTCCACACCCCTGCTCCTAAACTTGAATCAAAACGACAATCCTTCCCTACAACAGAAGATATAATCTAATTAGCACAAAAATCTAAGCACTTAAATTTTCTATTTTAAAAAATAATTTCTGATCATCATTAAGTATTCTGCCATCGTAACCACTCTTCTAGTTAGGCGATATAAAAGATACAAGATAAGCGTCCGAATACGCTCGCAACGTAATGAAGTGAAATGAGTAATAGAGCGGGATAAACAAATAATTTTCGTCATTTTTTTTTTATCGTGGTTTTCAAGTTTTGGGGATTTATGGACAAAATGTATGATTTATAGCGATATATTTCGAAGATGTCAAGAGATTTAACTACATATCCCATATCTCAGAATGCTCGATTCAAACTTCTTAGTTCTGGATTCCTCACTAAAGAAGATTTAAATGGTTTCAAACCAAATGAACTTGCTTGTGGTAGGAAATGAGTAGCAATAATTGTACCTAAAATATCATTAAATTTATTAGTCCATTTACAAACAATTTTAGTATATTGTTTGATAATGATTAAATTTGTATACTTTATAGTATTAATCTTTAAAAATATGTTTTTTCTATTCTAAATAAACTGAATTATCCAATAATTCTTTTTATATATTAGAATTTTATTTTATCTTGTAGTAGCTAGTTATTTAGAGGGGAATTTTTATCATCCAAAGTGTTCCTTGATAAAAGGATATAAAATGCAATCAATTCATGCTTATGTGGTACACAAGTATTTAAATTTTGAATCTTTTATTTGCTACATTTAATATTAAGTCACAAGACAACATTAGATAATAGATATATTTACTTTTGTCACGGGAATAAACTCCATTGATGATTATTAATTGTATTTGATGTTCAGTGGTGATTAACTGAATCAGGCACTTTCTGTTATTACTTTAAAATTACCTTTTATAATTATATATCCATTGCTATCTGAACTCCCTTTTCTATCAATTTTATCTTTTACGATTCATGCAGAAATTTTTTGCAGTTTTAATTAATTTGCATGAATCATTAAAATTGACATTAACTGTAGACTAGATTACTATATTTTTGATGAATTAATGATGTAAAAATTATATATGTGTCTAAAGAATCATATCTTTTCTGTACAAATTAATAGTAAATACTTAAAATTAGAATTTGGTGCCTATCAGAATCTATATTTTGCATTAGTGTTCTAAAAAAAAATCTGATTTAGAAAGTAATGAACCATAAATGATTTCAAGTGTGAAAAATATTTCAATGATTTTTAAGGTTGCAAGTAATAATTAATTAATTTCTCCTTCTTTTACATACCTTTAAAAAAAATTAAAATGCATGTTTTAATATTGTTTCAAGTATTCTAAAACATAATCATGTTTTTATCTTATAGAAACGGGTTTGAGTGTTCAAGAAGCTTTAGATGTTTTAGATATTGTATTTCCTGCGTCATCTTCTAATTCAGTTTCCAAAGTGCTGAGTTGCAGTGCATTTGATGTTTTATTGGATGAAAAGTCTCGATCGCCCATCACAACCTCTTGTAAGTCATTTGATTTGATTTTAAATGGAGGAATACCACTGAAGAAAGTTACTGAACTTTGTGGATGTCCTGGTGCTGGAAAAACTCAAATGTGGTAAATTAATTAAATTCCCTTCAAAATTTTTTAATTTTGACTAATATGACAATTAAAACACTTAAATTTTACAATTTTCTTTTATTTCCATTTTTTTTAATCATGAGAAATTTTGATATAGTTGGTGGAATTCTAAATGTTCATTATTTTATGGAATGAATTCTTGATTGATTATTTTTTAATTGTATTCATCCTTACCCTCCCCTTCCCAAGTAACCTTCCAATTTGACTTTTTATGTTCTTAATGTGTAGTTCAGAAACAGCTAATTTCTATTTATTTGTACATTTTCATAAAATGATGCACTTGTAAAATATTCGGTAAAATCAAAGTGTACATCCCTCGCCAAGCTAGTGCCAAATCATGGAAAACTCACCAAGGTTACAATATAAAACCCTTGGTTGCAATAGAGAACCATTGGGTTACCTGCCACATTTGGTGATTTATAGCCAAAAAAATTCAAGTTTGTTGATTTACCGTACACTTTGGTTGGGCCAAATATTCTTCACATTACATAATTTTGATTACAAGCCAAAAATTAAGATTTAGGCTCTTTTAAAGCTCATTTTTTTTAGCTGAAAGGGTACAGCTTTGATATACGTCATCAGTGGCGATAATTTTGTTTTGGTGACTTTTTTCAACGGCTTCAATATAGGAGCCCTGGAGATATTTTGTTTTGGCGACTTAACGTTACCATGTTCGGTTTGGCAAAGAAAAGTTGGCAATACTAGATTATCACCAGTGATTCCATATATCAAAGCTGTTCCGCTAACAGTTTTAGATAAGAATATTCAGCTTCTTTGAGAGTTAAATATGATTATAAATATTTTTATTATTATGTTTGTGATTTATATATATATATATGCATTTTGTTATTATATAATGCACTAAATGTTTTGTTAAACAACTCTTTTGAGTTGATTGAATTTTTAAGATGTATGCTTACTAATAGTTATTTTATCTCAAATTGTTTTAAACATTGTGTTTGCTTTTTTTTTATAAAAGTGGCTCAAAAACAGTTAATCTATAATAATCATCATCCAAAGTCGTTGACACTCGGGAAAGTGGGCATGGCTATGTGCCAATCACACCCGCAATGTGGAGTGGCTCTCCCAGAGGGTTTGGAGAACAGGAGGGGGGTTCTTAGAATTCGGAGTCCTTGCGGGTTTTGAGAAGGGAAGTGAATTTCCCTCATATTTGAAAGAGTGTTCCCGGAATTTTGAGTTCTGTCTATTCCAGTGGTCTTTCTGATATTTTCTTCCTTCTACAGTCTTAATTTTTGAATTGAATTATTTAAGAGGAAAGTTGTCTTAAATGTTATAAAGATTTAGTGAGTTTGATTTGAGTGTTGGTAAACAATATGGATAGAGAAGATCCCCCTGTAATCCCACCATCTCCGAAGGTTAGCAAGAGAGAGATTTGCACGTTGGAGGGTCAGATAAAGCCAAGAGACATTAAACAGGATGCTTGTTGCAGATAATGAATACCATCGTGGAAGAAGAGAAGGAGAAACTCAAAAAGAAAGGCAAAATCACCTGGCATTTTTTTTCAGAATACCATGAATGTATTCATCAGCAACAAAGTCAGGATATTGTAAATCATTCTCTTTATTTTTGTGAAAGTCAAATTGAAACACAACACTTTTATTGACACAAAACAAAAGTTAGTGTCAGTTGATTCATCATTTCTGTTTTTCATGCTTTTTTTAATTTCTTAAGCATTCCAGCAATCTCTCTGTGACAATCAAATCAATCTATGAGATATTATTGGCAAGCTAAAAGCTCGTCTGAGACGGGCACAAAACTTCTAGTAAATTAAGAAAAGCTTTAAATTTTTATCCTGATTAATCTTCATAAGTGTGATAAGGGTTGGCCTTAAGTTCATTGGACAAGTTGTTCCAAATTCAGCCCCACTCCAGAATGCTATCTACTCTTTGCTCAATTCAATGCAGTTATATGTAGATAACATGTGTCTTCACACTGTTATCAGAAGGTGCAAAATGGATTTTAACAATTTAAGAGTGTTTTTTTTTGTGTGCTTTCTTTTACACAAAGAGAGTAATATAATCATGAAATTGGACCTTGCGATTTGGATGAATCACCATGCCTCCCTAAGTCTGAAAAAACCTAATTTTTTTGGAATTATAGCTTTCTGTCTGTCTGTGAACAGTGGCATAGTCGTAACTTTTGTGTCTCAGCACAAATTTATGACTTCCATATAAACTTCAAAATAAAAAACTAAATTTCATGGAAAAAACATTTTATTGATAACGTTTATTCATCGTTTGACGCCCTCAATCGTTGCAGATAGGTTTCAAAATCATGCATTCATCACCAGTCTCTCTTCCACATAACAAAAGGCAAAAAATACGAATTAATAACATTAGTTATTCTTTTTTATGCACGCAATGACTGAGCTAGTACCATTGCTCTTCATAGCTATAAAACCAGGGCATGATTCCTGCATGGTTTTGCATCCCCTTTCAAAGTGCCACCAGGGCGGACACCCCCTCCAACTGTGCCATTGTCTATGAATGCCATATCTCTAAAACACAATGAGCGAAACAGGTGAAGTTTCTTATGTTGCCATAATGCCAAACTTGTCAATGTCAAATTGATTTATGTCAAATTTTGAACGAAATTCATATGATTGTAATTCATTGTCACAATGATATAATCGTAATTTAAATAATAAAGAATCCTTTCAAAATTCAGTGTTTTTCTTGCCTGTGTTTGCAGATGTAGTTTTCTTCAGGTGTGAATTTTAATCTGAAAATGACAGTTTAATTCCAAATGTATTTGGTGTTTATAATATTAATTTTATTACATTATATTCTTGTTTCTTTTGTAGCTTGCAACTTTGTGTAAATGTGCAGATTCCAAAATCTCTTGGTGGTGTTGATGGAGAAGCATTTTATATTGATACAGAAGGCAGTTTTGTGGCACAAAGGCTACTTCAAATTGCAAATGCTTGTGTGATTGAACACAAAAGCAAATCGGCAGGTTGATATTTATTTTTACTAGCCCTAAATATTTAAAGTAAAATAGACATGTCTTGTTATTTCTTAATTTCCGCAGACGGATGGTTTTGCTCTTTATTTCTTTATATTAAAATTTAAACTGATATGTAATATTTTTTGATAAAATTTTTTTGTTTTATCTTCATTATTCTTAAATTTGAAAACATGAATGTGTAAAATGAATGAGTGGAAATAGTTCTTAATGTGATTGTCTGAAATTTTGTTTTTTTTACAATTTTTTATAATATATATATTATTGGGTTATATTGTTTTAATATAATTTAAGTTTATAAGATTTACAGTTATACAATAAAGAACCATCTCCAAATTGCTCATTTTAAGATAAACTGTTTTTGTGAAATATTACAGAAAAGTTTGTGTGCTGCATTTTTTCCTCCAAAATTGTTTGTTTTATCAGAATTCTGTTGTGGGAAACATTAGAATTGGTTTGATTTTAAAAGGAAAACTACACTTACTTGGGTTCAATTTATAATAGTGAACATAAGATCTATAAAATGATCATTGGTTATGATTGTTTGGCTGTAACATTGTTATAATTCTTAAATTTTCCTTGTATCTACATAGTTCATCCTTACGTTGTTCATTATCTACAGTTTATGTATTATTTCTGTTTTTCACCAAACTATGGCATACCAGATATTATTTGGGCATTGCTATAGCTTTTAAGTGTAGTCTCAACTTTTAGATTGCATGATAATGAATTTGAAACATGGCTTAGCTAGAAATGATGATGGTGCATATTAAATCTTTTGTTAGCAGCCATACATCTTTGTATGAGCGTGACGTTAGAGGTCTGGGGTGTTGCATAAGTGTTGTCCTAGTCATCTAATGATGTTTCAAAATTATGAGGTCCATGCCTAATAGCCTTCATGTAGCTTCAAAACAGGATGTTGATCTAACAAATAAAAAATAGTTAAAAACCCTATATTTACAATTGCATATTCCTAAATCAATTTTAAATAATTGCCGTAGAGAAAGAAAACTGGAAACTTAATAATCTAAGGTTAAAATTTTATTTCATTGGTATTTGAAATCAAAAGTTATGTAGTGGTCTAGATTTCAGTTGTTTAAAAAATGAATCAAATATATAAAAAAAAAAATGCTTCATATTGTATAAAAACAAATTAAAGCAGCTCAAACCCTTTTCTCATAGCTTGTCCCACAGAATTATGTATTCTTCTTCTTCTTTAAGAGCATAACAACCTGTTGCAGATCTTAGCTGCCTCGACAGCACGCTTCTTCCAACTCAGACGATCCAAAGCAACTCTTTGCCAGATTTTTATTTTCAAAATTTTGATGTCATTTTCTTTATCGTCCAGCCATCTTGTTGAAGGTCTGCCCCGGGCACTGGTGTCCCCAGGGTTCAATTATGTATTCACCACCTCTAAATATTAAAAATGAGATTTCATAACCAAACAGAAAATTCTTGACAAAATTTCTGTTTTCTGCAAAATGATACACTTAAGCCATGAGGTTTTCCAATCAGAAATGTGTTTCAACGAAAATAAAACTTTTTGAATGTGTCAATTATTTGAAATATATAGATTACTTAAAATTTGAGAGTTAAATATCTGTAAATTCACTTTTTTTTTTGCTACATACACAAATATCTCGTATTTTGGTAGAGATTTTGGAACTTTTGGATTATGTTTAATTCCATATGAGTCTAAGCTTAGCAGTATATATGCGAAGGATCCAGATTCTCTTTTGACCCATTAATGAACTTAATAGCAGATGTTCTAATGCAATATGTTTTCCTTTAAAAAAAAACCCTGAAAATGTTAATTTTTGGAAAAGAATGTTTTTGTTCTGCTAATTAGTTATCTTTTATTGTTTTTATTTTGCAATATGTGAAGTTCATTCTTTTACTAAAAATTGCATATTATTGAAAATGAGTTTTATTTGTTATATATTTCCAACTTGAAAAAATTTTCTTTGTAGAATCTATAAGATTCTGATATGCAACAATCTGTATCATGTTGTGTAGTATGTGAGGTACATTATTTTGATTTTATTTATTGAACAAAGTTCTGTTTCAGATTCTGATGTCAAAAATTTTACTGTTGACAAAATTTTAAAAGGTGTGTATTATTATCCATGTAAGTCATACATTGAAGTTATTGCTAGAGTAAATCTTTTACATCAGTTTCTTGAAGAGCACAAGAAGGTTAGTTAATTTCAAATTTTTATGAATTAGAAAAGTTATTGTTATTGAATTTGTCTGTTTTTTACTAATTGATTAAAAAATTTTTAGGTTTCCTTAATAGTACTGGATAGCATAGCCTTTCATTTTCGTTATGGTTTTGATGGAAGTTACTCTCTTCGGTCCAGACTTTTGAATGGCATAGTGCAGACATTAGTTAAAGTTGCTAATGACTATAATGTTGCTGTAAGTATTAAATGTTTTTACTTAAGAAACTGTTATCATAGCAAATGAGTTACTAATGATTGAAAATAATTTATAGGTAATGACAATTTCATATTCAATACTCTTCTTAATTCTATATGAATAGACTATTGTATTATTATCATGATTATTTATTATACCCCATAGCTTGGTGGTATGGTGGTAAAGTGTCAATTTCAGGACTAGGAGGGTCGCAGATTTGAGACCCGATTCTACTGAATATCCAACATACTTGTGGGCATGGTACAAGTTAATCCATTTGTGTCAAAGCGTCTCTGCTGGTAGTTTAGAAGGAAAGTTGCTGGCTCGGGTGTAGTCTTTTTCATCTGACCATGGTTCAAAATTATGAGATCTATCCCAAAATAGTATGCATGTAAGCTTAGAAATGACATGTTAACCTAACTTAACTAAATTGAGCATGAATATTTATGGGTTCAAATTGGTCTTAAAAAAAGTTTGAAATCTGAGTTTTAATTTCATTGTAGCAGATAAACCAAACTTAAAAAAAAAAAAAAAAAAACTCCATAATATTTGAGCTTTGTATGTTTTTAGAAATTACATTTTTTGCCTAATTATGCTTTTTAGGCTTTAGCAGTTTTGTATATAATTTATGGATAGTTTTTAAATTCAGTTTTTGTCTATTTTATCTTTAAAATAATATATAGTGGAAATACTATATATTATTTAATAAAATAATGTATACTTGGCTAATACAAATAATTTTAATTCGGATTTGCAGACAATTCAAATTTTTCTCTAGTTCCTTGAGTTTCCTATTAACATAATTTTTAAAAAATTGTCTGTAATTCAAATTTATTTTGTCTAATTTAAAGTCAAAACTAGAAATAGTAAGAAATTGTTTTTATTTCTGAATTGTTTCTGATAGTTATGTCCATACCTTATGTCCTCAGTAATCAAAAGTGAATAGTGTTTTAAGGGTCTTAATTTGTTCAAGGACTTTTCTGTATACAATATATTTAATTAAGAAAAAGCAGCAAAAATTTTCTCACTTTTTAAAAACACTGTGAATACATTAGATGTGGAATATATTGTTTATTTTGAAGTTTTATTGTACAATTGTTGTATTCAAAGTGCTGTATGCTTTTTTTTTATTAAAATCATTTACTTATTCAAATTATTTTTTAAATTATTAATTTTTTAATTATAACTATTTATGTTTTATTTATAATGTATTATTTACTAAAACTGTTAAATATTAAATATATATATTGTCATTTTCAGTTTATAAATTGTTGTTTTCTCTTACAGTATCATTTTTAGACCCAGTTTTTCTTAATTCAGATTTTTATTGTGCTCCAATCAGCCTCAAATTAGCCAAGTTCGACTGTCTAAATTTTTGCACAAATGTTACATATTCTTTTAAATATTGTTCTAAGTTTCTTTATTTTACTGTACCTACATGTTTAATACAAAGTCCTTTCATCTAGGTGGTTCTTACAAATCAAATGACAACAAAAATACACGAAGATGGTAGCTCTAATTTAATACCAGCTCTTGGAGAGAGTTGGGGACATGCCTGTGCTATTCGATGTATACTGTCATGGAATGAAGAAAACAGACAGGTTCATCTGCTGAAATCTCCATCTATGGCTGAAGCAAGAGCTTTTTACACTATTACAGTAAGTTTATTCTCTCTTTCATTTTGCTGTTGAAGTCCGTATAGTAGAACATTTATTTCACATTCATGAAGTAATACCTTCTAAAACAAAGCTTCTTAAGCTCTGATTATTTTAGTGGGGCAGAAAAATATTAGAATTGCAAAATTTTCTCATTGCCTATTATCTTTCAGAATTTTTAACATTTGTAACCAGAAACAGTTACGAAGAGTCATAAATTAAAAGATTTGATTAATATTTTCTGAATTATGATTTTTTAAGGAATTTGTTTTGGTTATATCATTAATTAATAATTCATTTTCTTATTCATTTCCAACTTTAGGGTAATAGCAACTATTTTCTGATAAATATGGGGCTGTGCAAGTTTTTTCCATCCCACAAAGGGTCACGAAAGGAAAAGTTTAAGAAGCCCTTCTTTAAAACTTATAATTATCAACGTAAATTTTTATATAAAAGTTTTCTCATGGTATGGGAGGAAGAAAAATGTTTATTTCATTAATACTGAGATGTTGGTTTTCTTTTCAATTTTGCATTCATTTGGTAAAATTTTGCAATTAGTTCAGTAATGCTTTGTGAGAAAACACTTCTCTTAAGTTCAAGTTAAAAAGTAGCACTGTTTTTTATTATCAACAAGTTTTCTTTATAAATTATCTTCTCTAAAATTTAGAATTTATCATTGAATTTGTCTTTCCATATTTGTTTGCTAACTGCCTTTGGCAACCAGCTTGTTCATTCTGCATATTGTTCGTGTTTCTTTTCAAATAAATCTCCTATACATACTTCACGTTCCCTGACCAAAGTATTTTTAATATTACATCTTCAATTGACATTTAACATTATTTTTGGATCATTACATCTCTTCAGTTTCATGTTCCCAGGCTGCCTAATTAAGAGTTTTTAATCTTCACTAGAATTTTAACTTTAATTTAATAACAAATTTATGTATACTTATAAAAGGCAATGTTTGTGTGTGTGCGCGATGTCCAGACAAAGCTATCACACTTACAGCCATGAAATTTGGCACACAGGTAGTCGTAATGGTGACTCAATGAACCTCGAAGCCTTTAAAAATTTAATCTAAAAATTTTTTTATTTTATGTTTTGTGTCATTTTTGGCACTTTTACGGCTGTAGTATCTTTTCTAATGATCGCTGAAAAACAATCAATGCACCATCGGATAGAACAAACAACTTTCAATCTAATGAAGTTTGTTTTGAATTGCCAATATAATTTACTGAATTTTGAGAAATTTTTAAATAATATTCACTTTTCCTTTATATTTTTTTACTTTCAATTATTATTTTCTTGCATCCGACGTTCTAATAATGCTATCATTTTCAATTTCTTTTAGATATAAACTGGAATATTTATCCCTGTTTTAAAACGAGAATGGTTAAAATATCTTTGTTCTCTGATTTTCTCTGATTTTTTTTATTAATTAGTTCAAAACATTTTCTCTCGCATATCCAAATTAACGAAGCTTTCGACCAACCCAAGGTTACTCTCAGTTCCCAGAATACATTTCTACTATCTGATTAGCTGGGAGTACGAAGCGAAAGTCGCGTCGTGCTCTCGTTCAATTTAATGCATCAGCTAATCATAATTACTTCATTTCACTGATCCAAAAATAATTTAATTTATACTTTTTGATAGTTGTGCATATATGCTGATATCTTTAGCTAAAAGAACAAAATAAATAAAATACTAATAAAGGGGAATTAAAATTGTAGAGGAGTTAAAAATAATAGCAGACAACGATAAGAAGTAAGAATCTGGTGGATGATTTCATCGGAGGAAAGATCAGATCAGAGATTCGAATGAAATCATCCACCAGATTCTTACTTCTTATCGTTGTCTGCTATTATTTTTAACTCCACCACAATTTTAATTCCCCTTTATTAGTATTTTATTTATTTTGTACTTTGCAATTTTTTCCTGGATGATGCTGCACTTGCACACACCAATTAAATTGCTTCTATTAATTTTTGTCTTATTTATTCACCCTTTTTTTTTTGTCTTGTTAGATATTCAATCCTTTAGTTAAAAGAACACGTTATTAATCTCGCCCAAGTTCCTGTGTGTACTTCATTAAAAATCGAGGGCAAAATCAATAACATATATATATGTTATGATTTTGTTTTCAAAACTTTGGACTTTTTTTTTATTTTGTTGAAGTCATTATGCCACAGGCAACGCTGTGCACGTACTGCTAGTATACAATATAAACCAATCCAGAAAAGGATTAGTTGAGATAGAACATTCCTTCAAACAAAAAGGTATGTTTCTGAATATGTGTATATCAGGTTTTGATTAATTTTTAATTAATGGAAAATAAAATTTTAATTTCAAAAATGCACTTTGAAATCCACATTGTCACCTTCCAATATGCTGAATTTAGTAGCTCTTGGTCCAATGGTCAGCTTTGTACAGCACTAATGGACAAAAAAATATTTACTTTTATTACTACTAATGATCAATTAAAATGAAGATACTTCTGGTCAATTTACCTCTTATTTTGTTTCTTTCAGAAAGATGGAATAAGAGACGTTTGAAGTTTTCTTATGGGACAATTATAGATTTCAAAGTTTTACCAAAGCTGGGATATTTGAAGACTTTTATTTAAAAATATTCATATATAAAAATCACTGTTGAAATACGAAATTTTTATTTGAATGTGATATATATGCGATTTGTATAAATAAATTTTTAACTGAAAATCTGCTTTTTATTCGGATTTCTGTTTATCTACATAAGCAAAAAAGTTGCTTAATATGACCAGAACAAGTTTCTTAATTTGAGGATGCATAGACAAATCAAGATAATACGAGAATTCCATTCGAATCTTCTTTTCCGTAAAATGAAATGGTTTTGATTCAATGCAGGTACCATCGAGCCATCTTATCAATTTTCTTGTACTGTCAGGGGAAAAAAAAAAAAAAAATAGCCATTAAAAACACAAATAAAAATTTTATCTTTTCTGTTTTTATTTGACAATTTTAAATACAAGTAGCTGTGGTTACTGAAATAACTAAGTTTCACTGATTTTTCTTTTAAAAATGTTCAAACTTAGGATAAAGTGTGTGTTACATTTGTTTATCATTCCAAAGTTTTCTCTTGAACTTTTGATGAAGTTTAGAAATTTTTTGCTTATTAATCTTTCATGAGAGTAACCAGTCTTATGCCGTGCTTTATGCCCTTAAGGTTATAAGTTAATGTTTAGAAAACAGCGATGGTGGTTTTTAATCACATTTGGTCTACCAAGTTCATGACTTAAGAACTCATGATAAAGAGGTAGAGAGGCATTTTCTGTTCTTCAAAGTGACCTTACAGCACCTAGGTACATTTGAAGTAGAAGTATGTCCTAATTCTAATATATGAGGGTAGGTTGAATTTCTTAATTTCTTTTGGGGAAACTAGCCCACATTTTTGTTTCGCATAAAGGAAAACTTCAAAGAGCCAGCCCAACAACAGTGAGCAGTTTGTTGTTTAATTGCGCATTGGTCTACCAGTTTTTGAATAATGCTGGAGAATAGAATAAATTACATTTTCCTCTAATTCATGTTTTTCAGCCATGGCAGGTCTTAACTCATAACAACACCCTTGGTGGGTATTTTTTTTAACATAACATTTTTTAAATCGGTCATTTGAGATCTGTTGAATGTATATCTCAAAATAACAGTATATTCATAAAATGTTGTATATAAAAATATAATAAAAATTGTGAGAAATTTGGTTTATTTTATCGTAAATTTTTTACTTTGTATGAATTACAGGTGCTTTTTAACATTTTGCATTACATGCAAATTTTTGGTTTGGTAAAATACTAGGCAATTTACAAAATACCAATTTTAGTGTCATTCCCTTTTGTATTAACCACTATCTTGCATTTTAGTCATTTTTTAAAAATTAGGTTGAATTTCTTGTTTGACTGTGTGGGTTTAATATGTATTTTTCATGAATTTTAATACAAATGTAGCAGTTTTCTTTCTGATTAGAAAAAGCTATATTTGCTACGTTGCGTCTTATGTATAAACCTGGAAACAAAAATGATTGCATTTACAAAGATCTTGCAGATGGTTTATTACTACTGTTGTGATATTATGCCATTGTTGTTTGTTGTTCTATGGTGTTATTTGCTTGCATGCTATTAAGATACTTGTAGGCATGCTAAACAAATTTTACTTGAATTGTGCTTTTGATATGTTTAAAAAATAGAATTTAAAATACACACCTTTCTATGGCAGTCTTCATGAAATTTAGAAATATAAGTTTAATCCTTATGATAGAAGATGTGACAAGTTCGTCTTTGGACTGAAATGCTGCCTCTACGTATGGGAATAAAAAGTGTTCCATTACTTCATCTCTGAAATACTCCAAATTTGATAGCATCATCTGAAATTAAAATGTAACAAAATTAAAATAAATGCATCAAAATATTCACATAATAATCAGAAAAAATATAGAAAAAAATGTTTTTATACAATATTTGAACAAAATAAAATATGGCCATTGATTTTAAAAATGAGTGGAATATAATGTTATTTACTTCTGTACATTATATAACAAGTGCTTAGATGGAGTCAGTTTGCATGACGAAAGATAATTGCACATCATCTAAGTCCATGTATTGTTATGTTTTCCCTTTTATAAGATGTATTAATTTATTCCATAATTAAATTGATGTGTCACATTTCAAAAGTATCACATGAGCAATAATTGATCCATAAATTGTAACAAATTATGAATAGCTCATGTGCAACCAGTTTAATATATGAAAACATTAATTTATTTTTTATGTAAATATGTATCCTTTGAATATGCAGATGCGTTTGGTGAAATGAAAAATTCATTTATTATGGTAAAGATGTTTATACAACGTGTGTGTATTAAACTTTATATTTAATAAATGAATATATTCATTTTGTAACAGATAATTCCTAAATCTGACCATCTGAATTGCATAGGGTGGACATAAATTAGTTGTGTGAAAAGAATGGTATATTATGCATTGTTATATAAACATAAAAGCACACTTGATTATAAGGTAGTGCAGTGGGGAATGCAGGATTTTGGTCCAGGGGGCTGAGGTCATAAAAATTTTGTATTGTCGTGATCTCATGACTTATGTAAGTAAAAACACTTAAACTTTTCTCACCTGACAATAAGAATCACAGAGTGCACTACAATACTTTTAATAATTTAATGAAAACAGAATGAAATAACTAGATAAAAAAATGTTTTTGACTGCATTAATACTACAAGTGGAATGAATGACTACAAAAGCAGCAAAATTTTTGAGCCTGTCAAAAAGCCAGAAAGCAATGTTACCACGTTTTATTTTTGAAGAAGAAAAAAAAAATTAAGAACAAAGAGGTGTAGTGATTTGAAAAAAAAATCAATTTTGGTTTAGCTCTAGTTTTTGTTATTTGAAATCGAATACATTTGCTCTCGGTAAATTATTTATTTATATTGACTGACTGATTTAAAATAATACAATAGTAAAACTTACCCTTGCTATCGATTTCAAAATCTTTTCTTCGCAGGCATAATAGTATTCTCTCATTTGGGGTGCTCTTCCGGTTGATGTTCTGCAGGAAATCATCTCTAATTTTTTCAGCAAAGGTTCCAGAGAAGAGTAGATGCTAACCATTTTTTGGACCTTAATTTCCATATGCATTTTGGCATCTTCAAAGAATGCCTATAAATGAGAAATGCATAAATTTTCCTTTAAAATTTCTAGAATTCCATTTGCTTGGACAGAATTTTAAAAGCACCAATACTTCTTAATAACTACTAAGAATTCATAAGCGTAAAAAAGTGAAGCTTCCTTGAAAGTCCAGAAGTAGATAGATATGTCGAAAGTGCTTGTGAATGAGGAATTTAATATTAAACTTATGGACACTTAACTGATACATCGAAACTGCCACTGGAAAATGCTCATTTGATCGGTCGCGGTAGGTTTAGTTTAAAGCCAGATATCGTCACTTAACAAGCAACATCACCACCTACCTCAATTTTTTGAAATTTAAAAGAGGAAGAATACTCAGTTTTTTGCAACCAATAACGAATATTTCCTAATTTATTTAACATTTGCTATAAATATGAGACCACATGTCCTTACCAGATCTCAAAAAAATTCAGAAATATTCGTATTGGTTGCGAAAAATTGAGAATTCTTCCTCTTTTAAATTTCAAAAAATTGAGATTGGTGGTGTGGCTTGTTAAGCGACGATATATTAACTCATTATCGCCCACGTAATAATTGAATGCATGCAGTAATTGATTGCAATGAATAAATAATCCTAATTATATCTTCATTGTTTTATTTGGATGTAAATTATTTTATATTTTGTAACTTTCTTTTTACTTCCTCGTATACGAAGTATACAAGGAGAAAGTATCGTAATCGTCAAAAAATTCGAACTCGAGATTTTGACGAATCTCCATGTTTTAGACCTCCCTGAGTCCGCAAACACAATTTTGGAATTATGTCTGTCTGTCTGTGAACACGATAACTCGAAAACTATTAGAGCTACGAGGATGAAATTTGGCATGTGGTCTTTAAATATAATTTGTAGGTTTCTATCAAAATTTGGACAAAATCCGTCAACGGGAAGTTTGTCTGTCTGTATGTCCGAAGTCATGTGAACACTATAACTCAAAAACTTGAATAGCTAGATGGATAAAATTTGGTACACAGTTTTATCGTCATGAATGTAGGTCCGTATAAAATTTTGGGCCAAATCCGTCAACGGGTTGACTTTGCATATTTGATTTCTTCGCCATTGTACGACGTGAAAGAAAGGCACTGCTGTTCCGGTTTCCCGTAATACGTTCTGTCTTGGCTCGCTGCCAAATTCTTCTCGAATAAAAGTGAATTAATTATGAAGTGTTTATCTTTTAATTTTTCTTTCACTCCGAAACATAGAGTTGCATATTTGATTTGCGGTTAGTTTTATTTTGTATATTTCGTAATGCATTTTTTTCTGAGTGGAATTTGCATTATTTTTACTCTGACAGAACGAAAGTAGTTGTTAAAAGTAAAGTAACAAACCAAAATTAGTGTCAATTGATTCATCAGTTATGTTCTTCATGCTTTTTTAATTTCTTAAGCACTCTGCCAATGTGCATGATATTTTCAACTACAACTATAGTTAGTAAATTTGTAACAATCAGATCGGAGATATTGCTGCCAAGCTAAAAGTTTACTTAGATGTGTGCAAATCTTTTAGTAACTTACATTAGATAATTGAAATTTGGTATGTGGTCTTCTAATCTTAATTGTAGAATTCCCTGTGTCCAATTCCCGTTTCAATCGGTAGAAAAAAAGGCGTTCAAATGGCATATTTGGTTTTCTTTGCCATACTATGACACAAAAAAATGTCGCTACCAATTGGCGCGTTTTCTGCTGTTTGGCTTATTTTTTCTCCGCCTGTTGTCAGAGTGTATACGAGAAAGTTTAGGGGAGACCACTCCCGCTGGTTTAATTTCGGCTATGTTTCAGAGGTGGAGGCTCTCTGAACTCATAACTCTATTGACCCCTCATAACTCTATTGGATTTTTTTCCCTCATGCTCCTGTTGCTGCGCTCGGAACTCAGAAGAGCTGCTTTTCAGTCGGTGATGGTTTCATTTGTTTTAGGTACCAAATCAATAAAAGTAGAAATAAAGGCGTCAATAGAGATCAATCAGCATTAAGTATTCAAATTAAAATTGAAGCTGAGTTGAATTTATAAAAAATGTCGAAAATTAAATGTATAAAAATTATTCAGAGTGAAATAAATGGATCGTACGAAAAGCCTGGAAATCAAAACTTGCGAATTAAAAATTACTGTAATCAAAATTATCTGATTACGATGCTATAAACTATATTACGATACTAAGTTTTATGCAATGAAATATATCACTGAATAGTTATAGCTATTTATTAGACATATTTACGGCTAGAATTAATATTTTCCCTTTGACTTTTACTAGAAATCCATTTCTGCATAATCAGATACTGAAGTTGATATAAAAATGAAAACTGCGCGGAACATCATTGCGCTTCTCAATATTGCATTTCAGTGTTTAAAACTTCTACCATCGAAAACTTCTTTTTAAATGCATTAACTTCTGCATTAATTTAAAAATTTAATCAGAATTTAATTTTGAATACCAATATTCGATATTTGGTGTAATAGAATTCTGCATTCAAATTGGGAATTCATTGGCTGTTGGCTTAACTTCATTAGCCTTTCAGACAGCCAGAAAACGCGTATTTCGATGGTACAGTTTGTTAAAATATAACTTCAGTTGCTTTCATTCACCAAGGTGTTATATTTTGTTAAAGGGTAGAGGTCACCCTCTCGAGGTTTTTCGATGCTTATCCATTTGATTCCGAACTCTGTGTTTCATAATTGGAAGCATTTTTATGCGAGTTTTTACTCCAAAGATCTTCCGTGTGCTTGGGACTAATGCATGTTAAATTTGGAATCTCAGATGGTCTTCTGGATGCTAAAAGAATAGGGTGGTATCTCAGATGTTGCATTTGTCGTATGAATACTATTCAAAACACAAGGTTCTAGAGGTGGTCTTGCAATAAAGATAAATCCAAGGTTCAACCGTGGCCGTATTTCAATGGGTTAATATGTTTTTGTTTATTTTGTTGTGTTGGTGAAGTTCATTGACTCCATTGATATAGAGGCTGGACTGTGGCTTTTTGATGCGAGGTTTTTCTTCTTTTTTTTACATCTATGAGATTTTTAAACTACAAATATCTTCTCCCCACCAGTCTTTCCTTGGTCTCACACCCTTTTGGGAGGCTGGATCGGTGTGGGCTTGTATGTGTGTTCAATCACGACAGTCCAAGAACAGTACAAAAAAACGGGACACTTACATTTAAGGAATCTTGTTTTTTCAAATAGATCTGAAATATCAGCAATTGCAGATGCGTAAGTGTTATGAAAGAAAAAAAAAAATATATTAAGAGATTTTGAACCTCCTTACCTCGCAAGGGGGAACAGAGTCTCCAATCTTCATAAACTGGAACAAATCGCATGTAGAAAGCGATTTTACTTTTTTATCGATTTCCTGGACTATGTTTTTGATCTGATGAACAAATCCTCTGAAAATATCTACAGCCTATAATAAAGTACCAAAATTATAATATTAATGAAAGAATTATAATAATTAATGCTTTTCGGTATATATAGCTAAAAAAATACCCCCCTCCCCGTCTTCTGTATCATAAAAACAAGTTACTGTGAAACTAATTTGCACATATTTTCCAAGCGCTTTTTCCGAAATATACCACTCAAAAATCATAAAATTTGAATTAGAAATTTTATATTTATCATGCTATCTATTTAAGTTTTTCAACCTAGTAGTGTATTTTTCTGCTGCTATTCAATTTACACCTTTTGCTCGTTTGATATATTTTTCGTGTAACCTTCAACTGCTAGTACATAATACCTTGTATTTTTAAGATCTATTTTTAGCCGAATTTACTGTACTTGATTGAGTTAAAACATTCTTTGATATACGCAAGGCACTACTGCAAAATTAGATGTTGGTATTTTATGATTTATATTTATGTATTCAGTTTCACTCTAGCTGTGCTTTCAGCAATCGATGTAAAGGATGCAGGAACGAATAAAGACACGAGGGTATTTATTTAAGGTACCCATCTAGGTTCGGAGAAATTTTTTAAAAAAAGCATGCACAAAAAAGACTTACAGAGCTAAATAACAAAAATAGGCTTAAATAGTCACAATCAGAAATAAAAATTCATATATCATCAGTAGTTTTTGAAATTAATAATTTTTTTTCAAGAATTTGAATAAAAATTTTAAAGTTAAGAAAAACAGCATAATTAAAAAAATATGGGACATATTTAATTCTAATTTCGCATGGGTACTTCTCAAACGATCTAGAATATAATAGACCGCAAGATAAAATTTATTTTAAAAAATAAATATTTTATGAACATTAAAATTTGGCGTCATTGATTTTTCACCAAAATTACCCAATGTTTCGAACTGAAAGTGACTGTAAAATATGACTAAATAAAGCTATCATAAAATCTGAGGTCCATTACATACTTAAAGGTTTTTGACACATGTATACCAAATTTCAATGAATTTTAATTAATTGTTCTACAGATACCACGTTTTTCGTGGACCAATTTTAGCAAAATTTTCATTTTTCAGAAAACGCATTTAAAAAATATAATAACACATTAGATCAAACAAATATAAAGAATTAAAATATTCAAGGAATAAGAATAAAACAATGACTGTTTTAGAATCTTAAAAGTTGTGGCTTCATTTTTACATCATAAAAAAGTTTTTGAATTTTACTCCGAAAATCGCTTTTTCAAACCTAGTCGGATACCTTAAATCTGTTTTAGCGAATGTAGTTGCTACCTCACCTTTTTTCTTGCTTTAAATTCTCTTACAACTTTAAAAAAAAAAATCGTTATAATTTACTCAACTAATAAAACTTTCTGTTAGACCTGAGAACACGGTACTGTCCCGTTCGCGACACTTTCGCCAACCGTTAAGATAGTCGCCAACTTGCAGTGCTCTAAAAAACAAGGCTTGCGAAATAAATTTTCTGGATTGCGAAAATTGTCGAGTTTGGTTGCAATACCGTATTCTCCAAGTTTAACCAAACTTTCTTAGCTTTTGTTTTGACGTTTACATTCAAAGGTGATAAATTTCGCATACAGATTCAGTCATCCAAAAATAGCAGGAACAGAAATTACCTTCAAACAGGCCCGTACCCGGTTGATAAATACTGATGCTTCAAACAAACTGAGATTTGAAATCTCTTCTGTTCTTTGCGTTCATTTAGATCATAAAAAAGTATTGCTTTAAGGAAAATAATACGAACTGTGATTTATATTGGTTATAAAATTACCTAGGAAAAATTAATAAAGAAATAGCACTTAAAAATACCATCAGAAGAAACAATCTGCGATCGGAAAATTTACCATACAAGCTGTTTAATTTTGGAAAAGAAAGAGAGAATCTTATCTAGCCGCACTAGCAAGCGCGCAGTTATAGAAAGCATCTTTTAGTATATTCATTATTTCACTCAGCAATCACTACTATTGTTTTTTTTAATTCACAAATTAATGGATGTTTCTTCTCTGCCGCGAGCTAAGGATCTAAATAATAAATTCGCGTCTCCTATTACAGGAGTGATTGCGTTCCGGTATTATATCGGAAATTCGGTATTTTCTTCATTCTTAATACCGGAATTCCGGTATTTTCTGATAAATCCATTTTTTAAAAGTCAATAGTGCCAAAGACACAAACTACTACAGATTCTCTGTAGTTTTTACGCAATTTCGGCCTCTACTACGGACTACACAATTATAATCCATACTACGGAGTTCTAGGATGAAATATTTTATTTAAAATATAATTAGAAGTCCTAATTTTCACTTTCTTAAAAAATCGTTTCATGAGTAATTATTTTTGTAGTAATATGAAACATTTTTTATAAGAAATATGAAAAACCAGAAAAAAAATTTTAGGTTTAGTGGAAATGTTTTTTTCATATATTCTTGTTTAGTTGGATTATGCTGGGTCAATCCAAATTATTTTCTCAGAAAATGCCATACCATAACTAAGAATAACTTCTTCACTTATGAATGGTCCCATAAGTATTTATATATATTCATTAATGCTCTTTTTGTACAAAATGTTATTATATTTTTAATATTGTTTTGTTATCAATTTTGATGGTTTCTTTTCATGTGTGTTATAGAATGTTATTGAAAACTCATGAAATAAGACAAAATAAATTAAATCAATTTCTTATGTGAAAAAAACATATTAAAAATTGCATGCAAAAGTTGAATCTGCGCCGCAATGAATGAATACATATCCGCTCCCTACACATATTTTTAAAGCTAAAATTTCAGGTATTTTTCATGAAGCCACAATCACCCCTGCTATTATCTTTTATATATTACATTCAGAAGCCATGGAAAGGACAGTTAACTGTCCTCCAGACAGATTTTGTTCGCCTTTAAATAATGAGCATCTACATCAAAAACTTGGAATGATAATTTCGCAAAATGAAAAATAGAATGGTACAAATCGTTACCACAGAAAGAATGAGAAATAAAATGATAATGAACCAGGGATCTAGTGAAGCTGGAACGCCGCACTGCCTTTTTTACAAGAAATAAATAATGAAAAATTGTAAAAACCTTCTTAAAACAGCGCGATTTTTGTCAGCCAGGGTAGAGTTCCGGCACTGCTTAATTTGCGACTACACCACTGATAACGAACTGAAAAGTTCTTATATTTATATTTGTTGAGACACAGATAGCTAAAAAAATATTCAAATTGTGATTCTTGGATTGTTCAAATTTTTGCTTTTCTTCCCCTCTTTATGTATATAACAAGGAATTCTAATCTCTACTAATAATAATTAGTCCAGTCATTAGGTGCTAAAAAGGAATGATTTAAAGCAAATTCTGGTGGAGTCGTAATTTTTTGCTCCTAAATGTTTTTTGGGGTGCTGATTACGAATCTGAGGTTTCCCACCAAAACATTTTGTTGGAATTTTAGTTATAGCCAAAAAAACATGAAAAAAAGGGACTTTCCCCAGTTTTTTGCTTATAACTCAAAAAATATCAACTTTTTTATGGCATCATCATATATCAAAATATCAGCACAAAATTTTCTACAATTTATGTCTATACTATTTTTTCGTTACGCATACCGTTTAAGTACTATAATTGGTTGAAGTTTGGCAAATGTTTGACTTGCCTGCTAGCTCGGCTTGAACAACAACGAACCATCCAATCTGTATGCGCGAAATTATCAGTCTTACTAAATAAATTCCTACTTAATTAATATACTTTTTCTATCGTAAACCTCTTTGTGCAAATAAAGATTTTATCAGTTATATTATGAGTATACTTGCATAATCTGCATAAAATTCCTTCTAAATCTTTCTACCCCTGGTATTACCTGGCTTTCGCGGTTGTGAAGTAAACAACAGAGTAAATATCACGAATTTTTTAATAAGTTAGGAAGCTTAAACATAGCCCTGTCATTGTCCACTACCTGCTCTTGGTATCAAAAGAATCGAAGGAAATAATTTTAATACTGTGAAATTCAAAAGAAATGACAGAGTGCAACCACTAGCTCTAATAAGTGATGCCATCAAGGTACATGATGAAAGTGTATCTATCAACCGTACTACGCTTTTCCAGATAATTTATATTATAAAGCAATCGTATGAACTAGAGGACGTCTTAACATTTGAACTATGTCCCTTTCCATTACCTCTGTTTGATGCAGCTGTAATGCGAAAAGGCATGAAATCCTCTTTATACAAAGCTTTCAAGCCATGTACACGGAATTTTAATGCTGAAAGCGGTGTGTATATTATTGATGGAGGATACTTGCTGCACAGAGTCATCTGGAAAAGGGTTCAACTTTTTCATCAACTTGTGATAATTATGTGACATATGTTTGTACAAAGTACAAATCAACTGCTCTAGTCATTTTCGATGGGTATCCTGAAAATGAAACAGTAGGAGGCACTAAATGTGCATAATGGGCCAGAAGAACACAGAAACAAATGTCAAGTGAAGTAATGTTTGATGAAACGATGATACGAACTGTTTCCTAAGAAAAATTCCTGGCCAATCCGAAGAACAAGGATAGACTCATTTCCATCCTGATGAACAAATTCTCCTCAGTAAACATGGCATACAAGAAAGCAGACGAAGATGCTGATTGTTTAATTGTGAAAGCTATAGCTTTGGCCCCAACACATCTGTGGTTGTCATAGGTGAAGATATCGAACTTTTTGTCATCTTATTTGGCATTTGTACCTTTGACAATGTATATTTCCTAAAACTAGGAAAAGGAAAATCGCTGAAAAGATATTTTCTCCTCATACAGTTTTAGAAAAAACAATCGCCGACAATATTTTATTCATACATGCCATGAGTGGATGTGACACCACATCAGTTCTTTTTAATTATGTTAAATTGAAGTTTGTGCAGACTTTGAAAAACAATCCTGATCTCCTCAAAGTAATTGAAATTTTTAAGAACCCGGATATGACCCCTGAAGCTGTTGTGGATGTAGGGAACCGCTTTCTTGTGCCATTGTATGGCTACCCAATAACTACCTTGGATACTCCATCCTTGAATAATCTTTGTTACAAATGTTACATGAAGTCTTCATTTAACAAGAGTAGCAACATGGCTTCGCTTCGCACCTGCCCACCAACATTCCCTAAAAGTTTACTATCAGATCCAGCACTGGCTTGACAATAAAAAGAGACCTGGAGACTGGTGTTGGGAAAGAATAAACAGTGAGCTTCAACCTGTAAAAACTCTGAAGTCCCCCGCACCTGACTCTATCCTGTACGCAAGATATCCTGCAAGTGTAAGAAGAGGTGCACAGGAAATTGCAGCTGTAGGAAGGTCAGACTGTTTTGTTTAATGTTGTATCCTCATTGTTGGGGCAACTGCAATAACAGAGGGATTCAAGTAATTAATAGTGATGAGGATGATGATGGTGAACCAATACTGCCCGATGAAGTAGTTGAGGCGTCTTTATCTTTGCATGCGGAGGAAGACACAGGTGATCTTTCAAAAAATATTGGACCATAAGCTTCAAAGCGACCAAGATAAAGTGAAGAGACTGTGTAACGTATGCAGATGCTAAGATCATATTTATGACTGTAGTTGTATCATTATTATGTTATATTATGACTTTTAAAGTTTAGAATGCTACTTTTTTTCATGTCATTTTTTTTCTTGGTTACTATATCCCAAGTAATTCAAATTAATTAATAGAAATTAATAAAGTTTAATTAAAAACCACACTAAGTACTTTTAGTTGTTTGTAAAATAGCATTTATTGTGAAAGTGAATCTAAGTTTCCATCAGCATCAGCCTTTTAGAGCTAATCAAGGAATTTTATTCATAACTAGCACTTATGTCCGGCGTTGCTCGGGACTAAATTACCTTCATGTCTAATATAACAATTAAAAAATTTATTTGAAAAAGGAACATTATGGAAGAAAAAGTGTATTAAATAAGTAAAGTATATTAATAGTAAGATAGTAAATTTTAGTGCATACAGATAGAAAGATTTGTTATTTTTCAAGCCGTGCTAGCAGGTAAGTCAAACTTTAGCCAAACTTCAACTAGTTATGGCGCCTAAACGGTACGCGTAACGAAAAAATAGTATAGACATAAATTGTAGGAAATTTTGTGCTGATTATTTTAATATATGATGATGCCAGAAAAAAGTTGATAGTTTTTGAGTAATAAGCAAAAAACTGGGGGAAAGTCCATTTTTTTTCATGTTTTTTGGCTATAATTAAAATTCCAACAAAAATTTTTGGTGGGAAACCTCGGATTCGTAATCAGCACCCCAAAAAACATACAGGAGCAAAAAATTACGACTCCACCAGAATTTGTTTTTAAAAACTACCTAATGACTGGACTAAATGGAGAATGTGTCTGTGTGTTGGCGCTCTACAGGGCAGACCGCTGAACGTAGTGCTACGAAATGTGGCACAAATATATCAAATTTTGGCGTTTTTTTTCTTAATAACGTCGGAAAATATTAAAGCACAAAAATTATTTCTCCGCCATCTGAAAGTGAAAAAAATTACCTTTTTAATGATATCAATTAAGTTGCCGTACAATTTTTTCTCTAATTTTAATAAATTTTTAAAAATATTTTTTGGCATAATTTACAATAATACTTTTCATTGTTGCTACGTAATTTCAAACCGTTTTCAATGTTGAAAGCTGAAGTAATATCCTAACACATTTTGCTTTCATATTTTATTTCATCAAAATTTTTGTTTAATCTGTAAACCAAGCTCTCTGAGATATGTATAATAAGGAATATATCCAGTGAGCTGAATGATTATGGTTGTTATGTTTTCATCTTTTTTTTTCAGCATGTTTTAATCCAGCTAACTTGTCGCTAGCCATAAAATGAGCTGCGCCATTTTAATGCTGAAATCGAATGCATATTTTGCAAGAAAAATAAGAAAGGGAAGATGGCTCCGACCGTGCAATTAGATGCTACATGAAATGGTCCGGGGTATTTATGTAGACAATAAACAGAACAGGTAAAGGCCATTAAAAGAACATGGGTTAAATATCTACCACAATCTGAAGTTTAAAATTATGTTGTTAAGGGAACCATAAATATCAAATTATGTATAAGAGATTCATTCGAAATTATATTCCCGACGAACAAGCTGGTCGCCGAAGGCGGCTAGTAGTAAATAAACTCAACTGTGTGAATAAATAGACGTAAATTAAATGTAAAACCTGTTTAGATTTTTTTATGAAGTCCGGTATATCCGTTGATTCCCACTGTATTTGGTTTACTCCGAGATCTAGGACTGAGCAAAGATTTTCAATCGGTATCTCCAAAGTAGATATCTGCAATATAAGACACATAATTCAACTAAATGTTCTTTCATTGTTTAATAACTGAATAGCAAGGCAGTATTATCACACCCTTGATTATATTACCAAATAGCTTCATACATTGAAAATAATTGTTTTTATTACATTGTATAAGTAATATTATAACAATTTTCCTCTCTGTCAAATAAGCTATATATAATATATTTCAAGCTGACGATAGTATATTATTTCCATTATGTTGCAACGTTATTAAGTCCAATTAATCTTTTAAACAAAATTTAATGATAATATTTCAATTCCAAGATAAGCGAATTGATTAAATATATAGCACAAACTAATTAATATCATTTAACCCTTTTTTCCTTGTTTTGTTCATTTGGACTCTTGAAAATTCTTCAAGTTTTCGGCACTGATGCATAAAATCTGGATGTATTTGTATTTTTGTTTGCAATATAATCTATTGTGCTATGTTTATACATATTTTTAATTCGACGTTAAAGGCATGTCGTTTCATTTGCATAGGTTTTCTTTTTTCTTTTTATTAATTTCGTTTCTGTTTCTGTCGAAAGATTTAAAATAAAACTTACCTCTTCCTTCTTTAAATCGGACAAACTATCCAAGAGTTCTTCTATTATCAGCTTGATTTTATTCCTTTGTTGGTAGAAAGAGTTTTCCTAAAATGATGAATTTATTTTAAAAAAGCCTTTGTATATTGCAAAGTACCTGAACTTTACAAGAGGATTTAATACACAGAAGAAATTCGTGATATAATCATCTATATGAGATAATATTACATTAATAACATCAAAGCAATTGAATAAAGAAATAATTGAGCTGATACTAAACTGATAACTCGGCAAAAAATGCTACCACACGCATAATGGAAATAAAATGTCCCAAATTAACATATGTTGAATAATTTTCAGCTTAAAATCAGTTGGATTAACTTGTATCTTTAATTAATTCTTTCAAAAGTCTTGTCACAATTCCAAACAATGGAATTTTCGGAGGCTTCTATTTCTCGATATAAGGTTCCTGCAGAAAGATGCGTATTGTATTGCTGGATAATACATGTCTCTCCCTGGGACGATAAGCGCTTCTTCCAGATATACAAGTCGAGTAGACACTATCTGAGGGCTTTCTCGATTCTGTCGAAGCGAGAGCATACAGTGTAGTTGTCGCTGTTAGTATTAGGACTGTGCTCTTAACATTCGGACAAATTTTTTCTCACTTTTTTTGAGACATCGCTGTATTTTACTGTACTGACGTTAATTTAGTGGAATCGAACAAGACATCTGGTCATGTATTTGAGTTTTAAGCTATATTGTGGTTCAGATTTGTGTAAAAGCCACCTTAGTTATCTGAGTATTAATAGATAATTATAATAGTCTAATAGTATTTTAAATCAATCTTATTAGCGTTTATATGTCTGTGTTTGGTTTGCCTTTTTCTTTTAAAATAATGCTTTTTAGATGGTGCTGATCTCCTTTGTCTTTTGTTGGGAAATTTCGGGCTAAGAGAAGCTATATTTGGCGTAATGCAAGCTTCTCACAGAAAGATTTCCCAAATATTTTGAATCCATTTCGAATAAAGTCCTTAGCCCTTGATAAAATGGAATAGAATGGATTCCTTGTTTGTCTAATTCGATTCTCTCAGAGTTTTTATCTTAGTTTTTTGCTTTCTTTGAATGATTTTGATTTCCATTGTTTTTTGTATGCAGCTGCAATTGCGCGCAACTTTACACATTGTATAAATTTTATTGTCTAAATTTAAATGTTTAAATTTTGTTATTTTGTTGCTTCTGTTTAAAATTTAAGTTAAATTTATTTTAAAATTTATTCTACTTTTTCTAGTTGATTGTTTTTAAGCTGAGTATTAATACGTATTTTCAGAAATTTCCTTCGTTATGATAAATATTTTTGTCACTTATCAACCGTTGAATTTTCATTTCAAAGAGACAAATCGTACATCTAACTTGTGTATGATTCATTCTAGCAAAAAAAAACAAGCCATTAATTCGTTAAAGATCTTTCAACTATTACCTGAAGGATAATATTTTTCACAAAGCTCGGTATTTCATATCCCAGCGCTTCGAGAAGTTTCGCTTCGACAGACACCTCTTCTAGATGGGTGGGAAAGCTTACTTTGTACAGTAAGGCTTCTTCGAACCGTGCTATCAACATGATGAAACAGAAAATGTTAGGAACATTCGATATTGCAAAAGCAGATAATTGTTTTTGAAGACTAAATGAGCGGCAATATGTTTTAAGGTAGCGATATGGAAACTATAGGCTAAGAATTATGATATTAACTGTTGCATGAGGTTTTTATTAGCAAAGCAATGTAAATTCACAGAAGGAGCCATTTCATGCTAACGCGAATGACACGTCCAGAACTCCGCGCCAATTTGATTTTGTAATCCCATCCTGCTAGAGGGGAAGGAAATGACGTCACAGCACAGAGTGAGACAACGCGCAGTTTATATCAGATGACATGTGTATTTATGTTTGTCATGCGACTTGATGCACTTTTAGGAGGATATCAATCAGGTTTATAAATGTAAGAACATTTTCTTATAATGGAGTCGATTCATGCTTAAATGACACACATCAAATAGGTTGCATCAATTTTAATTTTGAAATCGATTGGGCAAGTTTCTGGAATGAAAGGACATCACAGTCACAATACAGCCAGAGACAGTGTGCTGACAGATGTCAGATGATACGCGGAGTTACCATGTTCATGTGACAATGATGTCATGTGAAATGTATAAAAGTGCATGATTACAAGCAAATAAAACTGTAAAATTGGATTACAAATTACGTCATTTTTACACCTAATGTATCATGTTGGGGTTTGTCTAATTTACCATTGAAAGAATGTATATTGTATTTATGTTGACATAGAGTCTATTACTTGTTCAAAGTCTTTTGCATAATTGCGACGTAGAAACTGCAATATTGTAGATCTTCACTATGTATGAATTTTGATGTTCTATGTAATGTAATCATGTAAAAGATCAATAAAGAATTGCTGGATTGGCCGCCACTTCTTTTGGTTTGTGGGTGGGTGTTAGCTGCCCTATGGCTTGTGTAAACCAAATGGGGACTAACAATTGGCTTTAATTACGCGTTCTTGGTCTTCTTCTTCACACTACGGACAGCCCCGCTTTTGAGATCGTGCGATCTGCGTTCTTGGTCTGTCAATTGTGCCCATATTTTATGTCTCATTAGTTAAAATTACCCCATTTTAAGGAGCGGTCAGGGGACAGAGCCTCAGGTGGTAGTTGTGGTGTAGGAGGTGACGTCCCGGTGTCCGCCCGATTCCCTTGTTAGGAGCAGTTTCTTGCTCGATCGGTCACCAGTGAAGCCGTGTGCCTTGACAGGATGTCTATTCCGTTAAGGTTACTATTGAAAGAAATTGTGTTTATAATGTTACAAAGCTATAAAGTCGTTTCCCTGAGATGTTAATCTTGGCGACAAAGGGAATTTTCTAGAAGGACCTCAAACTTTCCACCTATTTCTACTGGTTTCATGAACTTTCTAGAGATTATGTCACTTCCTGTTGAAAAGTATAAAAGCAAGCTCTCAAGCCAAGAAGAGTCAGTTGGATTTTGATCAGCAAGCAAGCTGGTGAGCTTAAACCTTTGAGCGCTGTATTGAGATTCAATGATAATCTCTGTTGTGAATTCTTACTAGTGTTGTTTAATACCTGTGCTACGTTTCTTTTCCTAGAATATTTGTAAAATAAAGAGCTTTATTTTTTTAAGTCCTGCTTATTGGATTGCATTCACGTACATCCATCCACAAGACAATTTTGTCACAATAATGATATTAATCCTCTGACTTAACCCGCGATTTCCGTGGGTTGGAGGCAAGTCTATTTTCTGCTGCATCCTGCGATTTTCGCAAGCTAACGTGTTTACTTGGTACTTTTAAAACGTTGAATCATATCTCTACTAATAATAAATGAGAATGTGTGTGTGTCCGTGTGTCTACAGGACAGACCGCTAGACTTGGAGCTACGAGATTTAGCACTAACATACTTTGAAGGGTGGGAATGTGCACCTCGGAGTCCTTTCTTTGAAATTTTAATTAAAATGCTAATTAATTAAAAATTGAGCTAAATTTTGGAGTTTTTCTTTAATAACTTCTGACAATATTACAGCAGAAAAATTATTATCACACCATCTGAAAATTAAAAAAAATCTTTTCAATGATATCAATAAAGTTGTCGCACGATTTTTCTCTAATTTTTGGCATAATTTACAGCAATACTTCTCATTGTTGCAACGCATTTCAAATCGTTTTCATTGTTTAAACAAATATTTAATTGCGTATTTCTCTTCCATTGTCGAAAGCTTAGAAAATATTTTACTGGATTTTACTTTCTTCTTTTATTTGATCAATTTTTCTGTGAAATCTGTAAAGGAAGTCCTCGAGATAGTAAGTGTATAAAGAAATAATCCAGTAAACTTAAAAATTAACTTTGCTATGTTTTAATTCTTTTTAACAGCGTGTTTTAAGCCAATTATCATGCTGATGACGTAAAATGTACCGCGCCAATTTAATGTTGAAATCAAATGCGTATTTTACGTTAATGTAGACAAGGAACAGAACAAGTGCAAGGCTACGAAAAGAACGTGGGTTAAATGTCTATAGCAATTTGAAGTTTAAAACGATTTTGTTAAGGGAACGATGAATATAAAATTATGCATAAGAGATTCAGTTGAAATTTTATTTCCGTCGATCAAGCTGGTCGCCGAATGCGGCTACTTATACTAATAAAGGCCTTGCATGTAAAGAAACAATTCGCTTGGTTCAACGGTATTTGAACGGTATGTTTTCAAACTTTGCATATAAATAGTAATTGAAAAACAAAACGAAAAAAAATCGCAATCAGAGGGTTAACCATACCTGAGGTTCCACCTTTGCCTATTAGTAGTATCAATTAACGAAAACAAATGCTATAAAAATACCTAAATATATGTAATAAAATCATATATACGGTGCTATTAAAGATACGTTGTTATAGTCGGTGCTAGATAAGCAATATCGACTATTGTACTCATTATGAATAAGAATTTAATCTGATTTTTGAATCCAGATCAACGCATTAATTATGTACACGTACATGAATTACATTTTCATACAAATAAACTCGTCAAAATCGACTATAAGGTTCGAATAATTTTGTATAAGAAATCACCACGAAGCACTTACTTAAATAAATTCTGAACTCTGACGCTTTGTAAAATTAAAATGAGCTGATTCATGCATATGAATGCATATTTTCTTCTACAAATGATCATGCAACCTACATAATAGGAAGAAAATAAATATATCTACTTGTATTGACGAATTTAGATGACTGCGGATGGAATTTCTTCAGGACATGAGCTTGCAGAAATTTATTTAACTTGTCATGCGCTGTCACTTTCCAGGCTTCGTACCTCTCTTTTTTATACGCAGCTAACATTTTTTCTGTCTTCTTGAAACGTGCCAGAGCCTGTAACAGAAAAATAGCTAGTTTCTGAATGCTGAACTCATGCCTATCTATTTATTAAAGTAATACATACAGGGTTGTTATAAATAAAGTTCGCCTATACAGAAAACTCTAGAGCTGGTTCTATGGCTCTAAACGAATACAACTCTCACTAGAATGTAGTACAACCGATGCCCTCTAGGAAAACCGGAGGAAAAAAAGTAGAGAAAAGAGAGGGAAAAAAAGAAGTAGAAGGGGAAAAAAGTTATAATTTTCGTTAATAGGTTGTGCCAATATCTGAATTCGGTCTTTTTGCCTTTTCAAACTTGTATATTTAGTGGAAACTCAGGGTGGCG
>BGPR01015297.1:0-16748 GCA_013235015.1 Araneus ventricosus
AAAATTAGCCGCAGTTGAGCCTAATGCTTGGACGTTTTCGCTAATAACTTTGAAATATTTATTAGACAATCTCTTGCACCATCTTAAAGCGCAGAAAATTATATTTCTAGTGATTAATTCCATTGCGTTAAAGTTTTCAGATTGCGTTTAAAATGTATTTTTAATCGTTAAAAACAATTTCCAACTCTACTTTTTATTCTCGTAGAAATTCGAGCCAATCGACCGTTTCGCGCGCGGGTTTTTGCCTGTCTTAAAGTTGATATAAAATTGTTTTTCCTGAGCATAAACAACCTTTTAACTTCCGATTGTCGTAGCATTTACCTCTTTAACACGGTTAGTGATCCAATGACATTGGTGAATTCTATTGTTTAATTTACAAATTTTTAACTGATCCTAATGTGTGTGCTATGCCTTAAAGGTTACTTAGTCCGGTTGCTATATGAAGGGCGAAGAATGTCTGAACTGTCTATTTGTCCCAAGAACTCCTAAACGGTGAATAGTCTCTACATGAAACTTGCACATGCAGTTCTGGAGTCCAAACCTAGATTAATTCTACTTTTTCAAACTTTCTAAAAATTGCTTCCCAATGTATTTATTGAATTAAGTGAAAATAAAGAGTTTTAGCGAAAAACTGAATTTCAGAAAATATATTGCACGTATTTTATTTACATACCATCTTAAAGAGCAGAAAATGATCTTTTTAATGATTCCAATTTAAATGTCGTGCGTTCTTTTCCTTATTTTAATAAACCTTTCAAATTTATTTCGTTACACAATCTGTAACGATACCTTCTGTTATTGTAATTAAATTCAAACCAATTTATCGTTTTTAGCAAATCCTTCATTCCGGCATTTTTACCATTGTGAAAGTTATAAACCATCTTCTCTGAATGTTGACAAATTGATTTGGCTTTTATTTCGTAGCATATACCTCTTTCAATTTGTTTGCACCACAATCCAATAACGTTAGTTACCCTTTCCTCGATGTTTCACTTAATTTTACAAATTTTTAATGATGAGTGTAAAATACTTCAAGATTGAACTTCTTACCGGAGGGAGAGGGCGTAAGACGGAGAACTTTGATTTCCGGTCAGTGGAAAACACTAGTGACAAGAAAATTGGCTTTAGTGTCTTTGTCACTGACCGGGAAAAACCGCAAAGATGTGAATTTCTGTTGCCGTAGCAATAATGGAGGGAAAATAGAGTACGAAGGACGACGAGATACTTGACAGGTGGTTCAAATTAAGGAGTGAAAAAGACTGCTAGTCCAAAGGGTCAGTGGACTGACGAGACTATTCCGCGAAAAACTTTTATTAAATAGAAAGTGTTGTAAGGACTTGGAAGTATTTTTATCCCGAGCGACGCCGGGTATATCGGCTAGTTTTATTTAAAGGTATAGCCTGCACATTTTTTGAGCTGACACAACTTGAGGGAAGCTGAATTAGTCGGTCTCTTTCAACTTCACCCTCTGTACGCAGCAGTCTCGTCTCTGGCACCATTCTAGACGGCTGTTTCTTGCTTTCCAAAGCGAAAAATTACAAGAGTTGAAGTCGTAGATTAACTTTCGGAAAAAACTTGATATATTATGCATCTAATTACTTCCCCGAATTCAAAAGGTCGAATGTGCTCGAAATTTTTATCTGTAGCTGACGGTTTTATGAACCACATTTAAATGAAATGAAACGTTGCTTATTCACATGTTTAAGTATTTATCAAATGAAATTATTTTCAGAACCTGAAGTAAATTTGAGTTTGACCAAGTCCTTGATGTTCAATTTTCAGTTGGCAGAGTCCGAGATGTTGATGTCGATGGAGCCATGCATCGAAATGAAATCGCCGACGCTTCAGAATGACCTGCAGCTAGTTGGACTATAAAACTTTTTACGCTGAAGTTTGTTTCGAGTGCATGGATGATCCCGAGTTGTATTGTGGCGTCTATTATAACGGTTTATTTGAAATGTGAATTGTTACTGATGTGGAACGAACCAACTGGACTTCATATGGTTAAGTTTCAAGTGCTACTGAAGTTTTACTCATGGAAGAGAAGTATATTTTATCCGTAAAATTCAATAAACTACATTTAATTGAAACAATTCTGTTTTGCACCGTTATGTAGGGGAACTTCAATGAATATGCATCGTGAATTAAAAACTGAAACGTTAAAATCTAATTTTAAAGTAATCTTAATCCTCTAACGCTTCTCTTCAAATGAAATGGGCGACGCCGTTGGAAGCTATACACTAGTTCGAGGCTAGTGTATGGCCAAGCCGCGTGCTCGACTCCAGGACAGTCTGTTAATTTCTCCTTTGATGCGGATGCGCATCTCGTTATGTACTCTCGAATGAATTCCTTTTGAGCAGGCGCACGGTGTACTACGAATTAAATTTTGGTTTGGCGCGGTCGATGTGCTGAAATTGGATAACTGCCGATAGGTATACTAGTTAATGAATGTCGCGTTCCATCGAAAGCGCCATCTGCCGAGTAATTGTCGCAAAGAGTTGCGCCTCGCTCCTCCCTTCAAATTTCTTAACGGCTCAATCTCTCGAACGAGTTCAGGAGTATCTGAACCTTCCAGATTGTTTCTAATATTCCCAAAAATCAAACTTTAATTTCAATCGGCCTCCCTGAAGTTTGTCGTTATAAAAATACCAAAGCTGACACATTGACTAAAACCAAGGTATGCGCTTAAATTCGCGTTGCCGCATGCCTTCATGAAGAGTCGCGTAGATCGGCTTCAGTATCCAGCTAAATCCTAATTCGGCATGCCAAAATCCTTATTTTAGATGAAAATGCCCAGTACCCACCATCTTGAATCGAGACTCGATTGATATATCCTTTAGCCGAATCTTGCTGAATTGCTTAAACAAAGACCTTAACGTCTTGCTGAAAGGTTTCGCAACCTTTCTTTAAAAATCGGTACAAACCGCAGTGTATCATTTGATGGATTCTTTCAATCTGCAACTTATCAATCGCGAACCCCATCTCTATTCACTAAGTGAGAAGTAATCTTTACGATTTCTTAAAGCTAAGTTGCTCCCCTCCTCCATTTCGCTCTAATTCTTCAATCAACTTCACCCCCAGAATGAAGGTTCCCGTATTTTATCTTAATTGCCTGCTGTCTTAAAGAATAGATCAATGTCTTCTCAAACCATCTCGATCGAGAACTAGTTTGTTTATGAAGTTGTTGGTGTGCAAAGATAATCCGCGACCAGTTTCTTCAAAGAATAAATTTAACTAAATTCGTGACATCTTCGGACCATTGATTTCCTGCCGAACTTCTGGCTTCAACTTGGTAAATTAGCGGTATTTAAAATGAAACTATAAGAACTTGTGAGCTGAAATTCTTTTATCATTTAGTGAAACGTAAGGTATACGTGAAATATTGAACGTTGCATTTCGGCAAGTACAAATCTTTAGTGGTTATCGACAGTTGCAGATGCCAATGTGAAAAGTGCAAATTGTGTTTATTAGTTCTTTAGGAATAGAGATCAAAATATGGGAGGTTAACACGTGAAGAAAATGCTGGTCCCTGTTGACTTTCCGTTTAGGTTGTTTGGGACCGACGACCTAAACGGAAAGTGTCGGTCCCCAGGGAACCGGTATTTAACGTGTTAACAGGGTGGTAGCCGTTTAGGAACTACTGTTGGACGAGTTTATGGGTTTAGAAAAATTGCCTTAACATGTGCTTGGTATACTAAATATCGTGATTGCGGGAAGTCGACAAATGATTGTAGTGTAATTTGTACTTCAAGCATTGGTAGCGACTGTCGAAGATTGCAACTAAAGTACTTCAAGTGATTATCTAAAGTCTTGTACGTCGGTCTATTCCTTCGGAAATGTATCTGTGCAAATTTTTAACTAGACGCTATAATAAATGGTAGTGAAACGGTGAGGTACGGTTTTGTATTGCGTTAGTAGACAACTCTTACGCAAGATTTAAAATTTCATCCACGATCTATTGCTACATGTAGAAACTTTACTTCTAGCTAGGAGACTAATAATATTGAAACTTAATCTATAGGCAGTAATGACTGAAACTTGATTCGGACTTGTACACTTCCAAGAATCTTGAAGTAATTCTTAAAGACTTTCATAATTAAAATAAATTTAGTACGATTCCGTCTTTTAGTAAGCTAGTTCAGATGGTTTGAGGAGACTTAAACAACGAGCAGTTTCATTCTGAGGACCTAAAATTTTTGAATTGCCTTCTAGTCCCCTGTGCTTTAGTTTATTTAGCTCGTCTCTTTAGTGGAAAGATTTTAAATCGAGAGCATCTTAATTTTGCTATGTCTAAAATATTCAAATTCATGTTAGACAATCGCTTGTAAGAACCTTAACTCTAAATTTACCAGAGTGGCAGTTTGTTAATTCGAAGCCGAGCGAAAGTAGAGCATCGCTGCAATTCCAGAGGGAATTGAGAAAGCTAGCTATTTATGTAACTACGTCTGTCTTGTAATCTTGGTAAATCTTCATTCAAGTCGTTTTAATTGAAATCTAAATGCTTAAAGAAAAATTAAGTAACGAGATTATCCTTTCGAGAGATTGAGCTCTTCAAACTAGGAACTTCATTAGTCGTGAATAAGCATCGGAGTCGTGAAACCTTTTTGAACGAAATTCTTGCAGTCGTCCGTTTCATTTGAATGTATTAATTTTTTCATTATGTCGGGTTGATTTGAGTTTCAGAATGTCTATAAAACTTTAAGTGAATCTGAGTTTTAAAATGCGCAAGCTAGCTTCATTTTAGTTAAGTGAATTTAAACAGAGTTGTACATTATTCTCTTCTAATTAACTGCATTGTAATTCAGAAAATTAAATTTCATCATGCAGAATAATTTGCCTCCTAAGTTGCATTTCGTACTTGTATACCGATGTCTTGCAAATTGATGTCCATAGGCTAAGCTTTTAACTTGCTTGTATTAAATTTAATTTTTAAACTTTCAATATATTTAAGCCTTCATTGATTTCTGAAGTTCCCTTGCAATTGTTTAAGCTTTAAATAATTTTAATTTTATGCTTGGATATGTCTGTAAATCTCTGCATTTCAAATATTGACTGTTTTGTATCTCTTGCATTGACTGATGTAATCCATGAGTCTTAAAGGATTATTGGTCATTCTATGACCAAAGTTGTCTGGTATCCATTCTACTCAAAGACTAGATTTTCAAGGTTGTATTGTGTACGGTGCTAGCAAGGAATGCCTCAAATTATTTAAAGTGCTTTTCAACTCGAAAGAGCAGTTGTTTTTCTTAATTGTAATACTCTTTATTGTGGTTATATATTAAATCTAGTATGTCACAAGGCTGGACGGTGTATGTTTGACGGGATCGATTGAACCCTTCGTTTAAACTAAATCCCTTGTAAATATCGTTTGAATGAAATTTGACTACTAAAAAGACAATTTACAAGAAACTCTATCTAAAATTCAAATTATCGTGTCTGGCAACTTGATTTGAAGACTTATTTTTACTCCATGATTCTTAAAATTCGAGCATCTTCATACTAGTCGAATCTAGAAAACTGCAAATTTTAATGGTTTATACCATTTTGAAATTTTGGAATCCTTAAATACTCCAGTGTTTACGTTAACCTGTTGCCTTTACCCTACTCTGTTACGCAATGGCACAATTTTGATACTTATTAATTTCTTTTAATTGTAAAGGTCTCAAACTAAAATCTGCAGTAGCACTTCGATAAAAATAACTTAAACACTAACTTAAAAATAACTTAACTTAAATACTATCAAATTCATAACTCTTAAAAAAAAAATTAAAGTTCGAGTAATTGATAAACTAATTTGAATTGAAAAATGGAAATTCCCGAATTTACTCCCATGCGGATCCTCAAACCCACGACTCCAATCCTTCCATTAGTCGGATCTTGCTATAAAGTACCGTGCTTTAAATCTAGAAAAGTACTAGGATACAGATTAGGCCTGCCTTTTGTCAAGCAGTGGTAGTAAGATGCGTTAAAGCGAGATGTCAGGTTTTCGAAATTGATGTTAGACCTAAACTTGCATTATGCCAATTAGTTAGCAATTTTAGTAATTAAAGCAGCGACTTTCTTTACCGATTACCCATCCCACTATCAATGCAGTTTGTTTTACCGTAACGCCTTTTATCTAGTTTCTCGTTTCGGGTGAAGTTTTTCGTTATTTGTAGAAATATGTTGAGTTTCCTAAATTTTAATGAAGGGATTTCCTCCTGTATTTGTAGTGCTCAAACTAAAAGTAGATTCGTTTCTACGTTTTGACTCCTATAAAGCGTGAACCTTTAAAATCGGGGGTTTCGCAATGTATTCAATCGTGACTTTTATAGTAATTGTGCACGAATAAAATTTAAAGCGATTTCAGCTAAAACCAGTTTTATTTCCAAAGGTCGAGCTAAAATGTGTAAACCAGACAAGTCGTCGTTATTTTCTTGAACTAAATTGATCGACGAAATTTAGTCTTGGATTAATCGCAAACATCAAGAGTTTAAACAAGTTGTTAAAATCTGGACTTTTAAGCTTCAGTGTATGATTATATTCTTAAGCTCACCCGAACGTCAATAAATTAAATTCTGCAACGTTAATCGCTTCCCCTTGAGCTGAAAGCGGTCCGCAGCTTCGCCGGCATGTTGACGGGCCACCTTCTGCTTCGGTCTATCGAAGCGTTTTGATCATGGTGCCTGGCCAACATCATGACCAAGACGTTTCATAGAAAATATGTAGACGATTTATACGTTTCAGTCGCTCTAGAATTTTAAATCTTAGAAGAAAACAAACGTTTTTTTTTTAATTTTAAAATCGAAAACTGGAAAATAAACCGTACTTAATATTTAAAGTTCGATATTGTTTCTTTCGACAAGTTGGAACAACTCGTGTTTAGATGCCTGCTCCCATTAGTGACTCGACCAATTCATTTGTATTTGTCGTACAAAACGTTCTCGGGTAATGTTTCCGAAGTGCTTTCCTAGTAGGTGTGCTTAGATGCCAATAATGACGGGACTCGTCTGGTTTACACTTACACGTTGAAACTTCTAAAATGCCTTTTTGACTCCTCGTGTAAATTTTCGTACAGTTTTGCAGTTTCTAATTCTTGTGCCGTACAATTGGCAAGCAATTTTGTCAGTATGACTAGTTTCGTAATAACCAGGGTTTCCTACTCCATAAATCATGCGTGAAGATACTTCGCAATTTTACCACTAAAGCTAGATTCCCCAAATTAGTGGAAGGTTTTGTTTAGTTTGAAGTATGTTACCGGCGCAATATAGTTAACTTATTGAATACGTGTTAACTTGCGTTTTCAGTGACAATAGATTTAAATTGAACGGCACTTACAGGCTTTTATAATCTCCTATGCACCAAGCAAAACTAATGGAATTACAATATGCATCGGATTTTGACTTTTCGATAAATGCAAAAATCGCGTAGTGTTGGCGGTCGGTTATTTGGCAATCAAATTAGCAATTGAGTCTGTTTTGTGAATATTTAAGTTTACATTCAGTAATTGCAAGCAAATTCGAAAATAATTTTAGTTTTCTGTAGATCATTCTCTAGGAATTAGAATAGCATTTTAATTTAAATTTTAACAAGCGTTTTAGTAGGATTATTCTGAACTTGAAGAAAGATTGTCAGTCTGTGCTAGCCAGTTTACTGACAGTCTTCTAAATTCCTGAAGGCATTTCTGAACTCGATGCTTGATCACCATCGAAGTCGAAATGCCTTGGAATTTTGAAACCCTGAATAGGTAAACGTCAATTTGGAAAAACGCAACTTCTATGGAGCAAATGCGACGAATAACTTCCAAAAACTTTTTAAATGTCTAATGGAGTTGTATATTTAACTCTAACGGATTATGACTTGACGATAATGCTGGTGTCTATAGTTGGGGCATTCTAGAAGCAGTTGTCGCGCTGCCGGGCAAGTCTCTTCATATCGAACCTATGAAACTTTCAGAGTGCGAACGGATTTCGTTAAAAGAAATTGTAAATAATCGGTAACGTAAACATAATCGGTTTTCCCTTAAATTGTAAATTTTTAAGTTCTTAACTAGAGCAAATGAACTGCCTTAACGATGGCTTCTAAATACGAGAATTGACCTATACACCTACATTCTTGCACTGCCACCATTGGTGATTAACTTCAAATTGTTTAATAAATTGCGTCAAGGTAAGAATCTAACTTGCAAAATTAAGTATTTTATGACATTTTGGGGGAAGAAATTCTTGATGGAATTTTCCGTAGTTGGTACTTTTCTTTCCCAAGATCGCTCTCCTCTCCTCTCCTCCCCTCCCATTTTCTCTCCACAACCGATGTCGCTGCATTGCCTACAGTTGCAAGCCCGCAAAAACGGTAGCGTTTATTTTTATAAAAGGTGGAAGCTTTCGTTACGTTTTTAATTAAAATTGACTTTGAGTACTCTCCTTTGGCGACGAAATAATCTCGTAACTGTTAAAACAGAATACCAAAACTCTCCAACAGCATACTGAAAGGCACATTTCCATTACAAAAATGGTACCCCTTCAAATCGAGGTTATAAAACTCGAATAGCTTTTTAGAAATTAACCGACTTGGACCAAATCCTCGAATTCCAAATTAAACGGAAGATCCTGTTTAACAAATGAAGTCGAATCCTCGTTTTGATGTTTAAAATCCTTACCGCCATAAATCTTAATCTTATACAGCTAATTGGCAACGATTCTAATTACACTCTCATTAATGTCTTGCTTCTCCTCCCCTTGATTGAATTTTTCCTGCTTCGGAATAAAAACGAAGCAGGTAACGATTAAATTTTTATTTACAAATGCATCGTCCAGCCTTTACTAATTTAGCTTTTCGGAACCTTTATTTTTTGTTCTAAACTTGGGGTACATCTAAAGAATCTTTTTTAAAAAAATTCTATCGCTTAATTAGTAACTTTACTTGTTTACATGTGTGTGTGCTTGATTAGTTTGTACAAGAAATTTCTAATGTCGTCAACTGACATTGGAATTTATCTAACATTTTTCTCGAGTGGTAATTTAAAGTTTTAACTTGACGAAATTATCAACCATTTCCTTCCAAAGTGCAACAGTAGTGCAGTAGGATAAATTAGTTTTAAACAAAGCATTGTTAATCTCTGTAAGGAATACAGAAAAAATAGTTTAACTGCTTGATTAAAATTGCTTCATAAAAACTAGATACATATTTGATTTTAAGAAAGAACGCGAACTTTCTTTGAATTATTTAATTTTATATGGAGAAAGCAAGGCGATGCAAATCAGTTTAAAAGCGCTCGTCTTGCTTTGATACTCACTTTCATTCACACAAATTGTTCACAATGTGCCGATGTATGGAGAATGTTCAAGTAAGAAACTTTAATGCTATTTTATAAGAACTACAAAAATGACTCCTTGGTTTCTATAAATCAGCTCATGTATAAGTTGTTGGAGATTAATGTGAAAATTAAAATTTTTGTTTAAATATTTTGTACTACATTCTTGTATGATTCTAGCGCTATTGTTATTACCAGGGCAATGTTTCAGCCGATTGGACCAATTTCTCCCAACTGGGGCCCGCTCCAGTGGGAGATTAACTAGTTTTGATTTCCCATCTTTGCACAGAGGCAAAATCTATAGCAAACTTTATTTTATATTCTGACCCAAGACTCTGGAGGACGGACTGGGAAAAGGGGCTGATCAAAATCGTTTCCAATTGCGGCTCCGCACCTTATTAGTCAGCCCCTGGGTATTGTAGTCTTTTTAAATATCTATTCAAATGTGAATCGAAAAAGGCGATTGCTGTGTAATACCTCCTCGACAGTTGGTGTTTTTAGCTAATGAATGTCGCGTTCTTAACTAGATGTGTTTTGAAGATGGCAAGAAATATTAAGCTATGTTCTCGTTTATTTGTACTGCTTATTTTTAAGCTATAGAATATATTCTGTTCAATCTGCTGAGTTTTCAGGTTTTTCTACATTTAAAAAACCTGAGGACCTAGCATAACAAATCTCTTGTATGAAAGATTTGTGTAACAACCGGATTACTTAGTCCGATCTGTCGAGAGGACATGTTCTTGTAAGCCGAGTACAACCGGCAAATTTTAAGATTGGATTTTTTGTGAAGCTTGTGTATAGTATGCTTTATTCTTGACATTGTATTTTCTTAATTACGCAAATAAACTGAATTCTTGATAATATGGAGTTCTTGTTTTTTTTTACAAATTTTCTGAAAATATGCATTTAAAATCTTGATGGGACCGTTTTCATTGCATCTTGAATACTAGCTTAATGTATGAATACAGGTGGGAACTAGAATTCAACCTCTTGTCAAAGAAATTTAAGGTGCCGAAATACAGTTGGCAAATATCTCAATTTATCAGACATGAACATTTTGGTATTTAAAACTGTCATTTGGGTGAATTCAACTTCTTACAAAGGTAGTAATGATTGAAGTGGAATTGCAACTGCAATCCTGCATCGGTTATTTAAAATTTGGGAAGCAAAATTTAAAATCTCAATTCTAGTTCTTGACGCATATTTGAAGTTCAATTGCTAAACTACGATGGGAAGTTTCAATTTTGACTTTTTGAAAGACCAACAGGGGAACTATACTTGGAAAGTCTCCCATCTTTTTAGAAGCTTTTCAAACAAATGTGTTACAAAAATTTTAATACCCAACAAGCTCATTTTACAGTGCAAACGGTAAAAATCTGGCATTTTAGGAAATGAATCTCACTCGGACATGTATATATTTTAAAGAGATTAACATGATTCAAGTTCAGCAGTTATAATGAATATCTAAATTGTTATTGTGAGATTCGTTGAACGTTAAGCGCAGTATTGTTCTTGTGCCATAAAACCAAATTTATTACTCGAGGTTTTGCCAACTGAAGTGCCTCTATTTTAAATTCCATAGTAATGTTGACGTAATTTTTGATGCCTCTAGTGTTGAGTTTTTAGGTACAATTTAAAAAGATCGGAGATGCATCTGCACATTTCCAGACCTGTGTTAATGATGTACAGCATGCGCGTTAATTAACTTGCTTCTTTGAACTGATATGACTTTGAGTAGTTGCATAGTACTAATAATACTTATTGAAAAGAGTATGGAAAATTGTTTTCAAAACGAGAACTTCCAGAGGTAACACAATATTGCAACCCAGTAAAAATTCTTCCCTTCAAATCGCCTCGAACATAACTAAAGCTTTCTAATTTTCTTATTGCTCTGTCGATTTTTGAATGTTGAAGACCACTTCCGTAGAAATATCGCATTTTCGGCTCGTAAATCTCAATCTTATAACATAAAAATATAATCTTCGTGTAGTATTGGAATTCCCGGTTCGCACTCGCAGGTGGAAGGCGCTGAAAACAATCCCGAGGGTCGGGGATTGTTTTTTGAATGAGTTGAGTGGTGATCTCAATGGGTAAACGAACGGAGAAAACGCCGGTGGGTGAGGGCCGGGGATCCCAACGAAGAGTAAACGTGTATTATTGACGTGGCTGACCGCGAATAGATAAGGTTTTAGGAATTCCTATGGGTTGTTTTCTTAGTACACTGGCCAATATATTTCTTCACTCATTTCGGAGATTTAATTAAAAATGAACTTATTTTTGATTTTCGTTTCATTGATGACCTTCTAGTGTTTAATTATAATAACTCCATTTATAGCTGCTATCCAGAACTTAAATTAAACAACTAATAATGAATTGAACAAATGTAATTTTTTGGATCTGGAAATTGAAATTTTGAATTCAGATGTCTCGATTGGAATCTACAATAAAAGAATTTAATTTCAAGGCTATTACGCTTTGAAATTTTCAAACATGTCTTCAATTCAAAATTATAAATTCTATTTTTCCTCAAATTAATAGGATTTAAAAACATTTGTAATAACCACTACTTTTGTTAAATCCTTGGATAATTTAAATAACTTGCGATAACGGATACCCTTTTAATTTCCTAAAAGGTAATAACTTAATCAAAAAAAAAGTTTTTCGTCCTGGTAAATAATTCGAATTTCTCTACATAGAGCGAGCTAGAGGCTTGCTTCTAGCTTGTTGATTTCTTTGTTCATCTGATAGCGTCACTTCTTTTTGGCTCTGGTTTTGAAAGAGGGTAAATATTTACATTTCTCTCTATTGATCTTCTTTTAAGGGAATTTGTTAATTTTTCTGTTTTCCTTTATTTGGTTGCTGGACAGATTCAGGCCACAGAAAGGAATAAATTGACTTTTGTCGTTCCTTTCTACAGAAAATTTGACCTTTTTAGAAATAAAAAGGGCGTGTGGTCTCCGATGAGTTCGCCATTCTAGTTCTTTTCTATTTTAATTATTTTTTACTTTCAAATTTTTAAGTGTTTCAATTAATAGATTTTTTTTTATTTAATACTGTAATTTTTTGTCATTTAGGAAAATTTTGTTGATGTAATCACTTAATGCTACTGCGTTGAGCGCGCAAAAAGGTTTATTGTTATCATTATTGTTCACTTTTGTTTCTTTTTACTTTTTCTTTTAACTCAAATTTATGTTTTTCTATTTGTCTTTGTTTCATTAGAAGTAGCTGCATATGCGCCTTTTCTATTTAATGCAAAAATAGTTTTATTTAATTTAAATTTCAATTAATATTTAAATTTTACTATATTTTATCAATTGTAACTGGTATAAAACGGAACTCGTATTGAGAAAGTAGAGAGCAGAACAATCCCGCCTGGTTTGTAAAGGCATTTGCACCACATTTCCATGAGCTCCACAGTAGTGAGAAATCCATTGTAAGATAATGTGCTTGCGGTATCTGAAAAAGTTGATAACAGAATCGCAAGCCATATTTTTTTTTAAATGAAATGGGTTTAGTTAGATTAGCGACTACTGAACAGCTGCAATGGAGAATTGCTTGAAGAATACGTATACAGATAATACAAAAATTTCAGATTGCTTTTCGTTTTACCTCAAACTCTTTCGAAAGCAGTTAGATTTGCTTAGATTTGTCTTCGGGAAAACTGCTCACAAAGTAAACTCTACGGAATTGTCTTCTCAAGCATATACGAAATATAGTACGTACAGAATAAGTTTATAATTAATGAGGTTTTTTTAATTTTACAACGTAATTGTAAAGTTAAGGTTTCTTTTTGGCAATTAGCTTTCAACTATTAATTTTTCTAAAATTAATGCCTTTAATTGAATGAACCTGAAATTTAATACAAAATATGTTTAATTTTTGTATTTTGTTAAAGTCAGCTGGAGTGTTCCCTATAGCGGTTGAGCGTCGCGGGACTATCTTATCCAATGGGCTAATTTGGCGCAGTTTATCCAAAGACGCCTAACAATTTACAATACTGATTTTATTTTAATTTTGAACCAAAAAATGCATTTAAATAACATCTTTAATATGTTAAAAGTAAATATATGATTAGGAGTTATAACTAGGCAGTCATCGATTTTGTAATGTTACATAAACATGTATAATTTAAAAAATTAATCAGTGAGAAAATCCTAAATCATGCGTGTAATAGAAATTACCTACAATACTGAAGCTTACTTGTAAAATATTGTTTTGAAAAGACGCTGGTTTGCAAAATTTTAAAGCGTTAATCATAAAACAGGTTACTTCTCAATTATTGTATTTGGTTTATATTTTCGTTGGGTCACAGGTTCCAAGTTATTGGTGTAGTCGCAAAATGAGTATAGTGCCGGGACGCCTTAAAAGCAGTGTCGAAACGCTCTAATCTGGGTGAAAAAATCTTGCTGTTTTAAGTACGTTTTCACAATTTTTTCCTATTTATTTCTCTTTTAAAAAAGAGTGCCCGAAAGGCGTTCGACCTCCACTACACCTCTGTTCCTAAATGCGGTTCTGATGGGGCGCAAAATTACTCTGGCCCATCGCGCTCAAATTTGCCAAGACGGCCCTGGAGCAGCGGCAGTGCGCGCACATTCGGTACATGCAAAAACATGAAGCATACTGACAACTTCGTGGATTTAATAAAGAAAAAGATGTTTTGAATATTAACAATCGAAACATTTTATTAAATTCTCGCCTCAATTGCCTTTATAATAAAATTCGTTGAAATTAATTTTAAAATATTAGGTGTGCTTTTGGAACAGTGCTTTATGGACGAGTTTTATGTCTTGTTTACATATATGAAAAACCCTGACTTTATTTGCATTACTTTTGGACTTCCATTTTGAAGATTCCGTAGCGTTACGCCGGAATTACGTAGATAAGGCATTTTAATGTAAATGAAAAAAACAGAAAACTCGTCCACACACTTTGTAGGTGAAATAAATGACGAAAATTTGTTTTAGTAAATGCTAAATGCAGAAGCTGGGACTTCAAACAATCCTTGACACAGTATGATGGAGTAGTTGTGAATTGCATTAACCAATGGACGAGTTTTCTGGTTTGTTTACTTACATTAGAAACCTTGACTTTATCCGCTTTGAAGATTCCATTGACTAAGAGGTCTATTCTGGAACCCCCGGTTGGGTTAGGAGACGTCACTTTTCCCGCACGTTAGCAAAGGGAAGTCTCCCAACCCAACCGGGGGTGCCAGAATAGGCCCGTTACTATTACACCGGAATTACGTAGTCCCAGCACTTAAATGTAAACAAAAAAGCAGAAAACTCGTCCATTCGATAGCTGAGTTTGACAGATAAACATTTTCATCACTGTCGCCCTAGAACAGCATTTTTAGCGAAAATTCATGACCGATTCTTACGGGTCTATTCTCGTACCCCGGTTGGGTTGGGAGCAGGAATGGCGCTAGAGTTTGCCCGACGGGGGGGGGCAATTTGTCCGACCAAGGGGGCCCGCCCTGCTGTCCGGGGGGCCGAGTGTGTTGAAATTGGTCTCAAATTTTCGCCATATTATTATTTATCAATTGCAGTTGAATACCCCGTACAAAAATTTTTCCCGAAGGGAAACAAAATTTTTTCCCCGACAGGGGGCCCTGGTCCCCCCTCTGGCGCCACCCCTGGTTGGGAGCGTTTCGCCTTTCGACCGCGGGACGTTAATGGCTTTTTCTCGACCGAAAGAAGGGGTCTGATTCTCGTACCTCGGTCGTTTTGAACATCGCACTTTGCTCTAGGAAGTGACGTATTTCTTCTGCGCGCGCAGCAAATCAAGCGATAGTCATGGTTTCAGATTCGGTTCGAGTTTTTAATCGCCAAAGGTACTATGGCGAAGCGTACATTTGCTTCCCATTCGAAATTATGTTGGATTATTTTGAAAAGTATCCACAAATTTTAAGTGGGAAAGTTGATCGCATCTTTTCAAAAGACATCAATGGCGAGAGGTGGGGTTCTGCTCTTATAAGATGCATTATAATGCATCTTTCTTGCTTTCATAAGTCCATTGTTAAGGGGGGGGGGGGTTTAACCATTTATCTTTTACAAAATATACATTTATAATAATATTATACATTTATAGAACATAAATTGCAGTCTTTTTTTCAGTATATTGATGTAATTTTACCAGTTTTCTAGACAGAGGAAAAGTAATAAACTTTTTTCCATGCCAATTATTTTAACATGAATAAATCTTTTAAATTAATATTACAAACCATTTGTTTATTTTTTCAATTACATAAGAAAATGAAAAATGAAAAAAAGTTATTAAATTCAGCAAGTTTTCACAACATTAAAAAAATTACATCTTTATCAAGGAACAAGAAAAATTCTTTTATTGTCCGATTTTGCAATTACTTTGTAAATATTTGACAAATTTCTTTGAATTAAAACCCGGAGGCCGCGGTGGCCTAGTGGTAAGGTCTCTGCTTTGGGGCCGGAGGGTTCCAGGTTCGAGACCCGATTCCACTGAAGATTCGCCGTGTATGGGGCCTGTTGCACGTTAAATCATACGTAGTGGCCAAACGTCCTCCCGTTGGGGTGGCGTAAAAATACCCACACTGGCCCGGCCTACCCAAAAAGGGTGTAAGGCCGGTAGAGGACCAGTGGGGAGACCTCCACCAGCATGTGGAGGACGGGATTTATTGGGTACAATAAAAAAAAATGATACAGGCATTGCCCGAACAGGGGCAGTAATTTTAAATACAAGAGAGCTGGGAGTGTAAACATGGTTCGACCCACCTCGGTGGGGAGAAAATAGCTTGAATTACTGCTCGGGCAAACAAGGAACAGTAAAAATATATAAAAATAGAAAAGTATTGAAAAAGAAACAAACAAAAAAAAAATAAACACAGAAAAAGCAGTAAAAAATCAGATATATAAAAAGGTCAAATATTTTGAAACCCCATAATATAAAAACAAAACATACACAAACAATATTACACATCAAACGACACACAAAACACAGATAGAAACTGTACCAAACATAAAATTAAAAATACATAAATTAATAATAATAATAAAAATTACTTCTGAGATAGAGAGGAATAAATTCCGTTAGTCAACGGTAATGCACGTCCCGCGTATAAGGGAATATCAAATTATCAGTTACAGAATGTTTTTTTGAGTAAAACTGCGCAAGTTAAAAATTACTTTATGTCCTATACAGGATAAAAACGGCCAATGGGAGAGGAAAAGGAATGAAATTTTGTGGTCTAAAAATAAAAACAAGGTCAAAAAGTAGAATGCATAGCCCCATCCCCCCAAAAAAATCTAAACAACGTTAGGGCATTGACAACGTGGCAACAGGTTTCCAGAACTGCGGAGAGACTCGGGAATTGGAACAGTCATCTATTGTCGAGGCCAATGGACCAATAGCTGCCATAGGGCGCCGAGAGAATCCCACACCAAGGAACCGACAGGGTACAATAAGTTTAAAAAAAAAAAAAAAC